>JBCHJU010077143.1:0-11061 GCA_039654505.1 Plocamopherus imperialis | reverse complement strand
GGGGTCAGTTTTTGTTTTGTTTGTTTTAAGTTTTATTGAGCTTGGGAAAAGGTTGTTTTGTATTTTATTGTTGGGTGGGTTTTGGTCGGGGGATTTGGGAAGGGGGGGGGGGGGGGAGTTTTGGGTTGTTCTTTTGGGTTTTGGGGGCTTTGATCCTTGAAAAAAATTTGTTATTTTTCAATCATTCTTGTTTATATTAAGATAATAATGCACAATGATTGTTGTGGTTTTTTAAGGCATAGGCGGCAACAGCTGTGAAATTACATCCTGTGAAATGATCTCAAATGTTAAAAAATGTAATCATTCGCCAACAACTGCTGAAGACAAGAAAGGGAAAATGAATTAATTTATTATTGGTAATTAAGGAATGGTTTGAGAATGCATTATTCATGTAACCATAACTGATTACGAACTTAAGTAGGAGCATTGCTCTTTTGAAAACATTTTCTCAAATGATATCAGAAACGGAATTCCATAGATTAGAATACTGGTTTGTCAAGTTTTACTTCTATATATTTTCTTTGTTGTTCTATAAATGTATAACTGCCACTTTTCATATTTTCACTTTTTCATACCAAAGTAAACTTTATTTAAAGTCACTCATAGCATTTTTATCAAGCATAAAATTGTGTTTCAAGTATTTCTCCCGGCCAATTTAATTTTTGATGAAAATGAGACAAGTGACTTTTCAATGAAGTATGCTTGAAAATCCAAACATTTGTAGTTATACGTGTATAGAATGTTGGCAATATGCTAAAACGCCATGGCTTCAATTAAATTTCAAAGAAAGTGGAACCCTCTTTAATCCGAATCTTGCACAAACAGCCTACAATTTGGAATTCAAGTATCTTTAAAAATAAGAAAAAAAGGCATGTAAGTAAATCAAAATAATATGTTGTGTGAAATTCATTTGTTTAAACAATATTTGTACAATTCATATATTCAAATTAGGTAAAGTAAAGCCCCTCTTTAAATTTAAGTTCATTTAATTTCTAGTAACTTAAGGTTTCTGAAAATATTATTAGAATTTGCATTAAGTTGTCTTTTACTTTTAAGTATTGTTTTTATGCACATTTGTGTCATCAACAATATTGAGACCATTTGAAGCAATCATGTCTTCAGTGCTTTATTACACCTGTCTCTCCCCATCATGAAAAATGTACCTTACTCTAAGATTAGTCACCACTGTGGGAGAAGTTTCTTTCTATCGCTGCTTATTTATTCTTATGACTATGACACATGACTACACTAAAAGCTTTTAAAGTTAAAGAAATACATAATTTTTTCTGTTTACACAACCTCGATATGGACATATCTAGGCAGCACCATAATCTCATATACGTATTATGGTGGAATATGGAACCTTTCACTATTAACATCATTATGTAGCATTTGGTCCCAACAGCTTGCCAAATGCTTGATTTATAAGTGCAAATATAATTCTGTATATTTTAGCACCTGGAGTTGATTGAATGATGTATAATTTTTACATTTATTTCATATTTATTTGAGTGAGTATATCTTATGGATAATGTAAAAAGTATTAGTGCTGCAATAAGCAGTCTGTAGATTTTAAATTGGCTTGTGTTTCAGATCTACATGTATGCTATGATAAGAATAGGAATTGTTTTGCAGTTTCTGTTATACATGTTTAGATGCCATACCTTTGTACAATTTCAAAGGAGTATTGTTTAAGAATTCGCCTCAATTTTAAAGATTAATATATTACAGTGCTCACCGCTTATAAGAACACCGCTTATAAGAACACATCAGTTATAAGAAAGATTTTCCACCTTGCAGAATACTTTCCTATTTATTTCCATCGATTATAAGAACGCAACATCGGATATAAGAACACCTGGTGATCACAGCTTCCTCGGTAAAACCTCCTTCAATAACATAAAGTTGTATCAATTTTGCCCCCAAGTATTAGAAAGTTGAAAAATTCTTATGAGGGCACCTGAACGCAAACACATGGAGGGCATTTTGACTATTATGCTAGGTGATAATGTAGCACTGGTCTGTCATCCCCCTACCTTACCTCCCACACTTGCAAGCCTAAGCTAGTGATGACATCACACGAGACAAATTAACGACTTAGCAATCGACATCTGTATCTGGATCCCATGCGTTCTTTGATGAGGACTGAGACACAGCCAGGTAAGTAGGTATGGAGAAAAGCAATAAACGAGCGACAGGGTGTAGGGTTGGGTCAGACGGATGACTGGTCACACAATTGCCTATTGTTCGGTCAGTTTCATGATACACTTACATGTGAATTACTTTATGCGATTAGGAATGTCTGCGTAATCAAATCAGTATTGGCACCCACAGCCCTTTGGGTATATAATGATAGTACAGCCACTCCTTCATAGTGCTTAACAGGCCTTGTTTCATTTCCCTGAGTGAACATCAGTTATAAGAACACATCAGGTATAAGAACACTTAAGCTCCTGATTTGAGGTGTTCTTATAAGCGGTGAGCACTGTACTACAAATTGTAACAAATGTATGTCATACTAGTCTAATAGTAATGACAAAAATAAAGGAGAATAGAGAATAAATAGCTACATGCATATATTACATATATTATAATATATATACATTCTTTTACATTTAGCAATGAATAGGCAATCAAATTATACAGAGTGTCACAGGCAGACCTCTTACTCTGGGGATGTGGTGCATCTTCTGGGACTCCAACAATGCTTAGCTTCTGGCTAGTGGTGGCTTTAGATGCTTGGTAATCATCAGTGTAAGACTTTTTGGCTCTCTGCATGTTTTTAACAAGGGCTGAATCTACATGATCATGCTGAAAATCTGCCTTGTTAAAAAACTCAATGGCAGACTTTTTGTTAGCTTTAAGATGGTATCTGACTGTCAGTAAAGCACTGTATGTATCAATGGTCATGTTGTTAGTTTTACTGTTTATAACAGTGTTCATGCTGCTGAATGAATTTTCTACAAGTGGACCATGGAAACAACTAAGACATGTCATGACTAGTTTTGACAAGCGGGGGAAGGACTTGTCTTTAAATACCTCAAAACCACCATGAGTCAATACAAGCTCCCTTTTCATAGGGTGGGAGGGCTAGCTGCTGAAACTTTCGACACTCCAGATCATATTTGTCTCTTTCATCCTCTGAGAGAACATTTGAAACAAGATCAGGAAGCCTTTGAAGATACTTCATAGACAGAGTTGGGTTTGCAGTTGTTTGAGGGTCCATGAAGGCCATGCACTTTAAAAGAGGGTTGTTCAGTGGCATTTTACTTTTCAGAACTGTAGCACATGCAATATAACCCTCCTCCATATGCTGCAAAAACTGAATTACAGGGCTTGTGCACTTGTTTTCCTTCACAAGTCGTTTGGCAGCATGCCCCATAAACATATCTTCCGGCTTAAGAAGTTTCAGGTTTTTGGTGTCTGTCTTATGAATCCCTTCTTTCTTCAGGTTAGAGAGGCACTGGGGGTTCACAAAACAGCCCAAAAAGTCAGAAAACAACTCCTGTTGTTTTTCATGCAACAGATGCACAAGAGGCTGTTGGGACTCGAACAGACAGACGTACGCTTTAAGGAGTGGAAGTACACTTGTGTAAAATGATAGGACAAGTGTCAAGTACACATGCTCTGTGAAAATAGTGTCACAAATTCTCTCCTTCCTCTCTTTGCCATCCTTGGTGAGAGTCTTCCTAAGAAGAGAATTGCCTGCTTTGTCAATGTATGCCATATTCTTTGGTGTCAGTTTTCTTGTGGTGACAACCCTACTCATAAGATCTTTGACAATTTTGGACGGTTTTGCATGGAAAGAAAAAAAGATGATATAGGCATCCATGAGCTGAAGAGTTGTGAGGGCTACATCTAAAACAGACAGCCATCGATGGGGTACATATCTGGGAGGTTTCACATATTTGACAGATAAAATGGAACAGATTTCATGGAGGAACTCCCTATTGTCCACAGACCATTTGAAGTCTGTGAATAAATCCATAAAAAGTCTCTCTGCAACTCCTTTGAATGGGGCACACAACTTCTTTGATGCGTTGTGTGCATGATGACAAGAATCGCCATCAACATCCAGCAGATGAGGAGCAAATCGTTGTCTTATCTGAACTTCCAGTCCAGACTTTGCTCCTCTCATGACATTGCAGCTGTCCATCAATATAGACATGAGGTTCTTCCATGGAAGTTCTTTTTGTTGAAAGAGTTCGCTGAGGGCATCCAGAATAGAGAGTGTGTCCACTTTAATCAAAGAAATTGATGCCAAATGATGCACAACTATCTCACCAATTGAATAGTTAAAATAAGAAACTAAAATTGATAAAACACGAGAATTATTGTTGCTTGTTGCCTCGTAAGTGTTTAGACTAAAGAATGTGTTACGAAGATCATCCAGAACTTTTTCTTCCAGGGTTTTAGCGACACCATATTTTAGTTTATATGTTGCAGAGGTCCTTTCCATACACAATTTGTTGAGGGCCTGCGGATCAAGCGATAAGTTTTTTACAAGGTGAAGAAATTCTCCCATGACATTAAATGAAAGTCCTTTTTCCGCCATAAAGGCTATGAGTTTTGCTTCACTATTGGCTACCCTGTCAGAAACAGGGGTAATTGTTTCAACAACAGGAGCAGGAATGGATGCAGCGCTGGCAAACATTGGATGAATGCCATATGGGACAGCCTTTTCATTTGTTGATGATGAACTAGCCCCAGATTTGGACGATGACGAGAATGTGGCTTGGAGCCTGTAATTGGAGTTAAGCAGGCCTACCTGAGATTTATGTTTTGCAGTCTGGCAATGCTGGGTAAGAGAAGCCAGCCCTTTGCCTCCATAAGAAAATTCTGTGTCACACCATACACAAAGAGCCATTCCCGGTTTATTAATCTTCCGAAAGAATTTTGAATAAATAACACCATCACCGCCGACTTTTTCCATCCATGCCCAGTTCCATTTGTTTTTAACACTGGAATCTATTTCTCTAGAGTTTCCTCCTCTTTCAATAATAACCCTCCGGGCCATTTTGCAAACAAGCACGTGGTATGATAATATAATATAAAACTGTCAAAACGCTGGATTTCGAATTTTCGGCTTCTACTCCAAGAGACGATCGCGGTAGAAATGAGATGAGCGAACGAGAAAGCCTCGGGAATCAAAACAATGCTGTTTAGATTGTGGGACCGGAAACGGAAGAGTACAGAAGAGTGCCGAACACCCTTCAATCGAACTTCCGCTATACCAGCGCTACGGTCTACCGGGTCCGTAGGAAATACTACGCTTTCCGCTAACCGGCGCTCGGCGTTCAGCGGAGAGCGGGCCGTCCGCTATCGATCGGCTGCTGTGATAGCGGAGGTTTTAGCGGCGAAACGGGCGGATAGCGGAAATCCGCTATTTAGCGGAAAAGTGGCAACTATGAACATGATAACACTAAAAACAATATTTAAAACACAACAAGTACAACACATAATAATTAAAATATGACAGACAGGTTAAACCCAGAAAGGAAAGATGACTCCATTTCGCTTCTGAAAGCAATCTATAATAATAATTACACAAATGGCACAAATTTCAAACCAACATCACAGGTCAGCCCAAATGCATTACAAAGTTATACAAAATACATCAAAATATTATTTCTCAAAGCACAGAGCTGTAATCAATTGCGCTCACCATACCTGTAAAACCAACACAAGGGCACAGAAATAAATAAATTAAAATAGTGATTGCACAAAATCTTAGGTCTTCATAAAAACATGAGGCCGTATCACTTGTAACAGTAAAAAGTTTTAAGATCATTCCGCCTTCAACGCAGCCCAAAGTCGCAACACAGAAGTTCGGCAACAAAAAACCCCACCAAAACAAAGAAGAAACAACACCAAAGAAACAATCATAAAATTAAGACTCGGAAAAGCCCAACCATTTTTAAAACCATAAAGTCAACGCACACAAAAACATCAAAGAACAAAAATAAAATTAACATACACACATATGTAGCCCTAACCCGAATACTAATCTTAAAACATCGCACTTACCCCTACCCCAAACTTAACCCTAACTCCTACCTTAACCCTGTGTCCTAACCCAAACCCTATTCTAACCCTTAAACTTGGTCAATTCTTAGCCAACCCTAAACTAAACTCTTAGCCAACCCTAAACTAAACCCTTACCCAAACCCTAACCGTAGCTCAAACCCTAGCACCAACCCTTTCTCTAACCCTAAACCAAACCCTTAAACCTTACCCAAACGCTAATCCCAGCCCGTACCCTCACCATAACCCTTACCTCAATCCTTACCCAAAACATAAATCTTACCCAAAGCCTTATCCTAACCCTTATCAAAGAAAAAACTGAAAGCCCCGCCTTAACCCTTATCTAAACCAAAACCCAAACCCTTACCTTGACCCTTATCCAAACCAATACCCAAACCTTAGCCTTAACCCTTATCCAAACCGAAACCCCATATCTAGCCTTATCCCTTATCCAAACCAAAACCAAACCCTTACCTTGACCCTTATCCAAACCAAAACCCCATTTCTAGCCTGAACCCTTCTGGAGTTTGTTTTTTTAAGACTGTAAGTATACCTTTTCGTGAAAATGAATTTTTATCACCACCATATAGTTTGAATCAAGGCGCATCGACTGCTTTGGGTCTTGCTTTCTATCTTCATAAATAAAGCGGTAAATGCGAAAACAAAAAACCTTAAGTCCAATCAACTAGAAGTATGTTGTGAACGTTTTTTCGCTCTTCTGTAAAATTTGGTTTGGTGTACTTACGGTCTTAAAAAAAAAACTCTAGCCTTGTCTAACCAAAACCCCATACCTAGCCTTAACTCTTGTCCAAACCAAAACCCCCATACCTAGCCTTAACCCATATCCAAACCAAAAGCCAAACCCTGCCTCACCCTAACCCTTCTCCAAACAAAACTGGATGGATACCAAGGATTGGACAGGGATGGACAGCTTGACCCTGATCAGGAATGTGGACGACAAGGAGGAGTGGAGGTCCATACAAACTGACACAACACACACTCCATGCAAACTTAAACAACACACACTCCATGCAAACTGACACAACACAGACTCCATACAAACTTACACAACACACACTCCATGCAAACGGACACAACACACACTCCATGCAAACTGACACAACACACTCTCCATACAAACTGACACAACACACAATTCAGTGCCAGGGTATAAACTCCTCTTCCACAAAGAACCTTCTAGAAACTGGCTACAATGATGACCTTGGTCCAAAGAGTCTATAAAAAATCGTGTCGAAGGGGTTCTAAAGACAATCATGACATCAAGGTTCTAAAAACAATCATATCCAAAGACAATCATGACATCAGGGTTCTAAAAACAATCATGTCCAAAGGGTTCTATAAACAATCCTGATAATGAATTGAAACATTGTTGGTAGAACAGCCACGCATCATAATTTAATTCACAACCTCGACTCAAATTATCCTATTCAATGTCAATAGAAAGATAGACAAATTTGGAATAGCCTTTCAACGTTTAGGTTCCAGTTCCAGGTGAATGGTAGAAAATTTGGAATAGCTTTTCATGACTTCAGTTCCAGGTGAATGGCAGAAAATTTGGAATAGCTTTTCATGATTTCATACCATTCCCAAATACAAAAGATAAAAAGCTGGAATGACAATCCATCACAACATAACGAATTCTTCTGATTCCTGAACGCTGCCGGCTTTCCTCTGCCCATTCTCATCCAACTGGTAGTGTCGTACTCGGACTCGGCCACGCTCAATGCCAGTCATCTCATGAGCCTGGGAAGCCTCTTCATGACTTCCGTTTGAGAAGATGAAGAGTGGGTAGCTTCCCCTTTGCCTTGGCGGTGAAATGTACTGGCAGGAAAGATTACAAAGAGTAGCAGAATTTAGAAGCAGTATGTATGTAATTATGTACTGGAGGGAAAGATTACGAGGAGTGGTGGTAAATATGTTATTATGTACGGAAGAGAAAGATTACAAGGAAGGGCAGTATGTATGTCATAATCATCTCAAGATTGACAAAATTTACATGTCAGCCTGAACTGAGTGGGAAAAAAGTAACGCAAAAGACCCAAAATATAAATATAAAATATGCAACATGACATAAAATTACAATAACACAATAAGGAACATACACACACCTCCCTCATGGCTCCCTGCCTGCCTCCATTCGGATTCCTCTCTGATGTAATTTCCTCTGAACCATCTTCAACACAAATTAATACCATGGTAAAAAGCCCTCTGTTCTTTTGCAACGGCAACTCCTCTTTGACCCTTTGTTGCCGTACGGTCGTATAATCATATTTTAATTAGTCTGTCAATGTATGACTTTTTATTGTTGACTGTATTATATTGTATCTCTAATTTATCTGTTCCTTTGTAAACTTAAACTCTCCATTTATTTTATTTTTATTACTGTGCCGTGCTTTGAGCTCTTGCTAGAGAAAAATGCGCCTTACAAATAGTTCTTTTTATTATTATTATTATTATTATTATTATGATGATGCTAGGAGTCCATAATACTTCCACTTTAACCAAGACAGGCTAAGTGCTCCACTATGAGAGAGCCTTTCACCAAGACAGGTTAAGTGCTCCACTATGAGAAAGCCATTCACCAAGACAGGCTTGGTGCTCCACTATAAGAAAGCCTTTCACCAAGACAAGGTAAGTGCTTTACTGTGAGAAAGCCTTTCACCAGGGCAAGCTAAATGCTCCTCTGTGAAACGTTGTGTCTTTACTGCACTGTACAGCCTTTTAACCCTCTTGTGTTTAAATTGCCCAAATTCGCCCATGCGCTATACAGCCCTCCTGAAACTGCCCAAAGCGAAAACCCTCTTTGCATTCAGTGCACCTAAAACCGCCCAGAGACGCCCATCTTACTTACTTCGCATTCTACAAAGGCAAGATTTCATATTTCAGTTCAAAAATAGAACAGAAATCAACTTCTACTCAATGGGCTGGCCTAGCCTCGATTTGATTCCATTTGGACTTCACACATGGCCGGAGTAAGCACTTTGATTCATGCCAGCACTGATCAGCTGTTTCACTGTTTTGTCTCACCTCTCTGTCTGAAATAAACCTTTCTTTACTTCTATGTTTGACTTTTGTGACATAAGACCATTGGTAGACTCTGGAAGGGACACAGAAAGGGACTTTGAGTCAGATTTTGAGTTTGATGACGATGAAATTGAAATTCTCATGGCAGAACTGGAAAGACAATAACAGGCTCAGCTGTTCTTTCACTTTCACTTTCCATTTACCTAAGCTTAACCTATCTTACAGAGCAAACGTGTTCATCAATTTTTGAAGAGTAAGTGTGATACTCTGTGAACACTGTAGTTTGAAAAATAATAATTCTGTAACCATTTTAATGCAATGACCCCTAAACACATAACACACAGGTAAAACATGTAAACACAGCAGGGCAGGTTACCTAATTTGTCCGCTAGAGGGTTTGGCTTTTGACAAAAACCCACAGCACCTCAAAGTGGAGACCTGGGCAAGAGGCTTTCTGCCATTTATTATTAACCAAAATAATTTTCCTACTTACTGCTTTTGCTTTTTAAAAAGACTTACTTCATCGTCTTTGTTCATATTTTTAAAGTAATTTTTTGACAATCACAATATTGACAGGTGCGCCGATTCCAACTCTACAGGTGTGACAATGACAATCACAGCTCTGATAGGTGTCACAATGACTATCACAACTTTGACAATTACAATCATAACTTTGACAGATGTGACAATCACAATTATGACAGGTGTGTTGATAACAATCACAACTCTAGCAGGTGTGCCATAGGTCTAGATTGTCCCAAAATTCTAAAACTAAAAAATTTAAATCAATAGTTAAATGAAAATTAAACATATAATTTATGCCAAATCCTCATCATCATACTTCCTGAACTTCATGAGTAAATTGCCGAAACTCTTCAGCATTTTTCAGGTAGAATCCAATGGTACAGCTGGGGTCCATGCGACTGAATGAGAGCTTGCGTGGAGACATGCAGTGGTACGTCTGGAACAACCAAAGTGGAATGGAAAAATGAAACCATTTCATTTAACATTAGCGGCGAGCAAAGTTTTACATCCTTTTTTGTTGTTGTTGTTTATAAATAATTAGTGGAACAAAAATTTTTTAAATTCTTTTATCATTTGTGGAAACTTTTTAATCCTCTTTTATCATTTGTGGAAAGAAATGTTTAGAAACATTTTATATATTTATTTGTTTTTGTTGTTTTCTTGACTTTTTTTTTGTGGGTTCTTGTCATAACATCAGTTTGAATTTACACCTGTTGAATAAAGAACATTTTACTGGCTTCCATTATATGAAAACAGGATAAAATAAGCTGTCCTCTTTGAGCTTTTCCATGCATAAAGCCAGAGCTCATCCCAGTCTCTATGGCACGAAGTGGACAGAGACAGAATTCATTTATCAATTAGTGAATAGGATGCTAGTCTATTGCAGAATACTATTTAATCCCTCCATTTCTCTCTCTGTTTCTATTTGTCCATCTGTCGCTCTCTCTTTATCTGTGTGTGAGAGTCTCTCTCTCTCTCTCTCTCTCTCTCTCTCTCTCTCTCTCTCTCTCTCTCTCTCTCTCTCTCCCACTTTCTCTCTTTCTCTCATAATCCATCACTCCCCACTCCCATCCCTCCCAGTGTAATGGCATGTCAATCACATCCAAATGGCAGATAGCCAAGGGACATCATCCATTGACAGGTAAACCAAACACTGGATCGCAGCTGGTCAGGTTAACAGAAATAGAACAGTACCCCAAACACTGGATGGCAGTTGGCAGAAACAGAACAATACACCAAACACTGGATGGCAGCTGGCAAAAATAGAACAGTACACCAAACACTGGATGGCAGTTGGTCAGGTTAACAGAAATAGAACAGTACACCAAACACTGGATGGCAGATAGCCAGGTTAATAGAAATAGAACAGTACACCAAACACTGGATCTGGCAGAAATAGAACAGTACACCAAACACTGGATGGCAGATAGCCAGGTTAATAGAAATAGAACAGTACACCAAACACTG
>JBCHJU010077032.1:0-11065 GCA_039654505.1 Plocamopherus imperialis | reverse complement strand
ACGGGGATTCCGGCAAGGTCCCGCTGTAGGGATGTTCCCGCTGTAGCGGGTGCCGCTGTAGCTGAGCACTACTGTACATTTGTCAATTTGTATGTGTGTTAGCAGGGGAAGGCCTACTTAGTAAAATACATGTTCTATTCATTAATTATAACTGCTGTGCATTATTTGAATATTAACACTGTTCTGAGAGCAAGGGAGAGAATTTCCAGGGAGCCGGGGAGAGAAATGGTATGTACGGTATATCGCTATGCTTCTAACAGGACGGCCAAATCATGTCACGCTGACACCAACAGGAATCACTGGCTACACTGGCTACTTATTGAGGAATCTTGGCCATCTCGTCCATCCATCCCGCTGCTGTTTACACCCTGACCCCCGTCTAGACAGTACCAAATGGCATTCACTCCCTGACCCCCGTCTAGACAGTACCAAATGGCATTCACCCCCTGACCCCCGTCTAGACAGTACCAAATGGCATTCACTCACTTCTCCTCCTCATAAACCATTTCACACAAAATCCAAAGCACAACAAGGACTTTAATTATACAGGATTTATTCACCATCTCGGGTAGTTGCTGTAACAAAAGCTGGCAGGTGAGACATGCCTACATAGTGAATTACACCTCGACTTGCTCCCTGCATGGAAAATTCATGGCGAGGAGAAAGTCAGCAGTCTAGGACTCAAGTAAGGACAAACAGCTTCATGAAAGACAAATGGCGCACACACTCTACGGGCCTCTTAACCCTTGGACTACTTACATGGGCACAATCTTAACTCTTTGGCTACAATTTGTCCATACATCGGAATGAGCACATTCATGCCCATTACTGATAAATGGGCAAATTGTAGTCAGAGTTAAATCATGCTCACCCCAATATATGGAGACATTGCAGTGAAGGAGTTAAATCGTTTGGCCAAAGCCGATATAACGGCTTTAAGTAGTAGTCAATGAGTTAATGATGTCAAGTTGTTAAAAAGCAATTCATAATACGTATATAGATCTATCCATATAAGGATGACAAAGCTGGCAGCACAGAAAGTATGCGGATGTTAAAAAGAGAAAGTAGGAGTCGAATTTTGTGCACCGTGAACAAAATATGGCAAAGATCATCAAAGGTCAAATGGTATGATGACATTGACTTGCTAAAAGTAAAGAAAAAAAAATATATATATACATGGACTTAAAGAAGACTCAAATCCACGGACAAGCTCTTCCAATCTATCAATAAAAAATATATATATATAAAACAAAACATCTACTCCTTTGCATAAGTAAAAGAAGAAGTAAAAAAGAAACAAATGAAATATACATGTACATGTTAAAGGACAGCGTATTCACCTTCACCCTCTTAAATCTACATGTCTAGAAAGATATAAAATTCATTATGTAACATTTTTCAGAGTATCTGTACAGACAGTATAAATTTGAACAATTTGCAAGCCATAAACCTCATTGCAGAAAGAAAATTGATCTCGCATATGAGCAAATCAGACATAACTCTCGAGCCAAAAAAAAAAAAAAAAAAAAAGGCAAACATGATGAGCATACTCTGCCACACCTAAGCAACTAAACCTCATTACTCAATGTCTCTTAACTCACTGAACCCTACGGATTTTCCTACTTTGCGTTCCCTGGTCCTAGGCATTTTGGGGCATTTTCAAAAAATCATATCTTCCCTTTCAATAAAGATAAGACAAAGAAATTTCATGTGCATATAGTACTGACTTAGAACTTTATAAAGAAATAAATTTTAAGTTTCTATCACTAATACTTTTTATGATATGATTTTTTGAAATTACCCTAAAATTTCAATTTACGACAAATTTTTCAGAACAAACCGAGCACGACAAAACATCAATTATAGACACTTACACATAATATGACAGTGAAATTCGATAATAAAATATGACAGGAACAAATATTATACATGTATACACTTCACAAGTCACACATAATAAAACAATGTTTCCTGAAAACAATCAAATAGATGATGAAATATGTATTGAAAAAAGTGAAAAAAATAAAAACAAAAAGTGTTCATTTTGTACTGGTTACAGTCCACAGTTTGCACTTTTGTCCAAATTACACCATATAATCCTTTTTGGAATGAAAGTCTGCAAAGCAGGGATCAATGCACAACGCAGTTTTGCACTTTGCACACCAGAATCTTGTCTCTTTTCTCGAACGAGAGGTTTTCTTCTGCCCTGTCTGACGGAGAATTTTTTTTTCTTTGTCCGAACACACTTTGCAAACACGGTATGGTTTTGCCTTACTGCTTGTGCTCGGAATGTGCTCAGGAAAATGACCATGCAGGCTGGACAGTCTAGATGAGGGGTTGGGGGGCACAGCAGTATTCACATTGACCAATTGCTGGTCAGAACGATTGAGAATTTCCGCTTGTCGGCGATGAAAATCCTCGGTCATTTCCTCACCTAATTGAATGAGGAAACTGCGGAGAGGGAGTTGTTTCCCACCAGCTAGAGATCTTTTCTTATTGAATAGAACTCTAGCCTGGATAAATGAGAGGGTCAGTAGATGCATGAATAGCTTTTTAGGCCATTTCATGGTCCTCCGGTGGAGTGGGTGGTAGGCGACCATCTGATCCGAACGATCTACGCCAGACATGTTCCTAACATAGTCCTGGACGCAGACTGGCTTTCTTTTTGTCCCCGTTCTTGTGGTGACTTCCTGAGTTGCCTGAGGGTCATGTATGGTGGTCAGAATATTTACTGGTTTTTTGTCCACCCATTTCACCACACAAATGTTGCTTTTGCGGCGAAAGTCACTTTCTCCGCGCGGAAGGTTCTGAGCAGCAAGTGACTTGGGCATGCCGACCCGATTTGCCCTTACCGTTCCGATGCACATAGTTTTTTGCGCAATGAGGCGCTCAGCAAGTGTTGGGCAGGTGTAATAGTTGTCTGTATATAAGATGTAACCATGCCCAAGGTAAGGAGCCATGAGCCGCATACAAACATCTGTGGGCGAATTGCTGAGTCCCTTGTCACCACTGTAGACCTCAAAGTCACACACATATCCCGAAGAACTTTCACAAAGTTCATAAAGTTTGATCCCCCATTTGGAGGGCTTGTCTTTCATATACACACGAAAAATGAGTCTACCCCTCCATGGACAGATGGCCTCGTCGATGCAGACCTCCCGTTTTGGTGTGTACAACGACGAAAACCTTTCACGCAGATGGTCGTACACGACCTGAATTTTATGGAGCGGTTGGTGGCCTTCTTCTCCACGAGGAATGTACGTACTGTTGTCGCTGAAATGGAGAAAGGCAAGAATCTGAAGCCACCGATCACGAGCCATAATGGTGCCACAAAATGAGGAATCCAGAAATGGTTTCTCTGACCAGAAGTCAGAGATTTTCGGTTTTGTGACAACCGACATGTGGACGAGGACGACGAAAAATCCCCTCAGTTCGTTCATCGTCAGAGTCTTCCAACGATTGTGGATGCCGAATTCTTTTGCAGCATCTCCTAGCCTTGCTTTCTCCTGTGCTGCATAGCGATTCGTTTCAGCCTTGATGAACTTCAGCAAATCTTCGTTGAAAAGTTCGCTGAAAATCTCAAGAGGAGATTCGCAGTCGTCGGGAAGATGCAGCTGACTTTCCATATCAAAACCAGGGATCTCTGGGAAGCCATCCAGGTTCCGAGTCCAGCCATCATCATCTGGCAGGCTTTCACGATCAGTAGGCTGGGGTTGTGACTCAGAATCAGAGTCACTACTATCAACTGTAGCTTCATGCAGCCGACGACGCTTAGATGTCGAGGGTCGGTCACCAGATGCCGCGGGTGGATCTGGATGAAAAGAAAATACCCAAGAACCATGATTATACATATCAATTAGATCTAGATCTAGTGGAATAATAAAGAAAATGGATTAAAAACAATTGCTCTTTCAAAACAGTACACAGAAAATGGAAGAATGACATAAAAGCATGGTGTTCACAGTGCTGGTCAACCAGCTGACTAATCAGCTGATCTGGGTCGAAGCTGTATTGGATAGAATTGTGATCATTTATATAACTCTAACAGTCAAAATAATAATAAAAATAGTGCTTACTATCAAAAGCAATTCAGAACCTGTAGTTCATCTAGTTACATCAATCATTTAGCATAAAAAAATTGTATAACACGACTTTAGCTGAGTTCAGTGTGACCTAAATTACGATAGTAAACTCTAGATCATACATTATAAACTGAAAATGTCTTGAGAAAAGTAAACAAAAAAGCACCTACCTGGTCTATTTGGATATAATAACAACGTAGGATCGTATAGTTGATCATCATCTGATTCATTAGAATCACCTTCAACGTCACTATCGATGGTTCTCACTTCTTCGATGACTTCGAAAATGCCTTGTCGTTCCATTACGGTTGGTGTGCAAACACAACTTTCGCTTTGTCCTTTCAATCGTCAACAAAAACTCTTCTAACTCGGAAACTACGGAAAGTACATAATTCTAACTTTCACATCCGGTTCGATACTAAATGATCGTCCACCGGTACTTTCGTTTTCTAGATTTTCAAAGTATTATGCACACTGCATCATCGGGAATTTACCGACCGGCTATGATCGGTCATAGGGCTCTCGCGCTAAATGACCAATACCGAACATGCTCGGTCATAGGGTCCAGTGAGTTAATGTTGTCATTTTTAGACTTGATCTAGATTCGCAAATAACATTATTTGTAGGTCTAGATTTAGCTCTACTCTAGACCTATGTTTCTAGAACTAGAGCCTCCTGCTTTGATTCTCAAGATTGTATTCAACAAAACTGACCCTTTGAGGCCTTGCAATTGTTAGGGTAATCGCATGCGGGGAAAATGCTGTCTGATATTGTCTCAACAATGGTAAAATAATGGTATGTTTGAATAATTCCCTATTGTAGCCGTTCTACCATATCAATCTTTCTGAAATTTTGCTAGCGCGTACGAAATTGGTTGTTTTATAGGACTGACAATTTATAAGTGATTCAGTTCCAAAATGGCAACGTTACTTTCTTTTAAAGTTGGAGACGGTTTTTGGGGGGCCACCCTATATTTTTGTGTGACAATAATAATTTCTGATGATGATGATGAAGAGATAAGGGGACCCAATAAATGTAATAAATCTAAAGTAGGAATATCTCTATTGTTGGATGCTAACTTATTCAAAGATTCTCAGGACTTCAGAGATGTACAGTTTGGGATTCATAGCCCTAGAAGTTCAGGGTTTGTTGTTATTACAATACTTGTAGATAATATTACAAGCCTGTTCATAAGTTGTACAAAGCTGAAAACAGTGTATTATATATTTAATGTATTCTGTATACATCTGAATTATTAATTGTATTATATTTTTGTCACTTTCCTGTTTCAGTTGTATGTTTTCTTGAATATTTTATCATTTATATTTTTTATAAACCATCTTGGTAATTTATTTATAGCATTTACTTTTTGAACACTTTGTCTTATTTATTATTATTCTTATGCCCATTGAAATATCATGTTGATGCCACAATAAATGCACTTGCTACTAATAAACTAAACCTCTGTTGTTACTAATATATTTATACACTAACTTTGATGGTGAATCTGAAAAAAAGGTTTTCAGATGGTCAAGAAATTTACAAATTATAACAAACAACAAAGGCAAGTGTGTGATAGTGAATTTTGGGGCTTGCATCATGTACATGTATGTGGTTTGTGTTGTACACTTTTATTACAATTATGTTTATCTAATAAAAGGGCAGCACAGATGCTTCTGGTACTGTACATGGTGCATCAAAGTGATATTGTCAGTGTCGTTTTATAAACGTTTAACTACAAATTTTCAGATTTTCAATTTTTCACACTTTATTGATCTTCACTTATACATAGTATGTAGTATTAGTAGTATTAAAAATAAAATTGCTTTGAAAAAAATACAGTAGACGCCGGCTAAGTGCACGCCGCGGCCAAGTGCACGCTTTCGTGCTCTGACAAAATTTTCCCTACATAAAACTCTATCACTATCATTAAGTGTATGGTTTCTCGGCCTCTCTTCGGCTAAGTGCACGCTCGCATCTCTCCTCTAGAAGCGTAATGATAGTAAATAATCGGCCTGGTAAAGACATTGCACGCCTTTCATGACACGAGAGACCGAGCACTGAGTGCGATTATGATCAAAACCAATGTAACAAAGAGGACCCGAAACATGTTTCACACCACCAAAGTGCCACAAAAACCAAGGTTCCCTTCATCCGGCTAGTCTTCCTGACGACCATTCACATAATCGTCTGACAGTAACGTGAGGAACAGGCAGGTAACGTAAATCTAAAGCCCAGGTGGCCCTCATTATGTCATTTGCGTAATCATTTCAGTGTGATGCGGCCATAAAGTGAAAATGAAAACGGAATTTTCTGGTATTCATCCGTAACATGGTTCCCTACTTCATATCACTGTAACCCGGCTAAAGACTACGTAAGTTGTGTGTACGTGTGTGTGTGTGATTTTAAGCTTTAATTTTCATTGAAATGGTCAAAATAAACCTTGCTTGGATCAGTCCCCAAGCAGTTTATCTTGAGCAGACTCCACTGTAAAGATGACTTTCAATAAGGTTAACTTTGGTGTGAAAAATTGAAAATTTGTACTAATTACACGTTTATAGAAAACACTGACCTTATTATGACATATTTTTAGATTTATTAAAAGCCAACTTGAAGAACAAGGAACTGTTTTATATTCGAAATATATGTATGGTATTTTCCCCTCCCGTCCCCTCTGTTGCAGAGCAAATATGAATTGAACAGGAGAACATTACAATGTAAATTTTATGGGGTCAGGATAGTCGAGGTAAGACAACGTAAAACATGAAGGGCCCACATGGTCAAAATAAGACAACGTAAAGTTAAAAATGCATCTGTGTTGATCACGATCAACATGAATGTGTGTATGAAACTAAAAAGAACAGAAGATAACGATGGGTGAAGTTGGATAAACAATAATGAAAAAACATAACAAAAGTAAAAAACACATGTATATATAAAAATTGAAAGCAATTTTATTTAGTATTGTCTAGCTGCAAGGAAGATCAACTAAATGCAGCATCAACAAAGAGGTAGGCTAGTACATTATATGTGCAATGTTTCTTCAAATCACTGGTGTATTTAGCAATACAGTGTACTATTATTCTCGGTAAAATATGGTGTCTTATATTCATATGATGACGAATGTCTACATCTAAGTCTGAGATCACATATAAATTTAATAGGACAGAGAAATCTGACTGTAACTGTAACTAAAATGAAACAAACATATGGTTGGTGTCATTCTTTAAACATGAAACTATTCATTTTTCACACCAAAGTTAACTGTATTGAAAGACACTCATAGCATTTTTATTTAAAAGTAACACTTTTTGTTTTTGCATATTTCTGTCGACCAACTTTATTTGCCATAAAAATTAGGTGAGCGACTTTCAATAAAGCTTACTTTGGAGGGAAAAAAATGAAAATCTGAAAAATTTGCAGTTCTACGTGTGTAAACAAAACAGTTTAAAAAGCCTCCCTCCACTATAAAGACAAAACAAAACAGTAATTCTTTGGATACTTTCATTACTATAGTTATTTGTTAATAGAACAACAATGACGATATAAAACTAATAAAACAGTTCATACAATGACAACACAAAAACTTCTCATTTACATGTACAAGTGAAGAAGAAATGTAACTACAAATAGGCAGGCTGGTGCAAGATGTGGAGTGGGATGACATTGTTATCGGGGGGAAAACCTTTTTATTAATATAATGTATGTAGACACTTTGTCATCCTATTAAGGGTGCAAGAGTACACCTATACCCTGCAGTGGAACATGTTGTCAGTGTGCCCTAAGATGATGTCACTTTTAAAATGGCTGCTGCTCAACCCTCTGCCACATACTCCTAGGAAGCTGAGGTGTCTTCTTGAATGAAAGGTCAAGGCCAGCAACCTCTCGTAAAATATAAATAACACTTTTACTTTTAATATTGAGTATTTTTATCTTGTATGCTGTACAAGTACAAGGGATCTTCTCACAACCTCTGCTGTCATTCCTAGGTTTATTAAGAGTGATCTTTTCTTAATTTCATGCATTCCTTGTCCTAATCTCTATGTCCCATGTGTTAGACTGTAATAGTGTAATGCAAAAATATATTTATATACACTGAAGATAGGTGATAAAAAAAAAAAAAAGGATTGGCAAGTCGTACGGTTATGATGAGGTAAAATTGAAAGAAAAATGCATCCTTAGGAGTTAAGTATGATGTGATGTACTCCAATAGTATTAAAAATCTTAATATTATTTAAATTTAACACCTACAGCAATTTGTGTATAAGTCATGCACTGTCAAAGCAGATTTTAATCAAACAACTTCTCTCCTTGCACTATTTCTATCATTCTTTGTCACCTCTTGCAATAACACATACAAACACAAATTAAAATTAAAGCCTGCTTTCAAAATGTGTATTCAAAAGTCTCTACAATATATATATTATATTTAACAACATATTGAATAACATGATTGTCATCCAACCGTTTGTGTAGTGAATAATCATGCTGCATTGCACAGATGCAAATCTCAAAAGTTTTAATGAGGGCATGTTACAAAAAAGTCATCACAATAAGAATAAAATAAAATATAGATGTTGAAAGATGTCTTAGGATGATGATAAAATAATCATTTTATACTAACTTTCATGAATACATCATAACACATGTATTTAATATTCAATATTCCAATGCATCATGCAAAGCAAGCATTCACATTATATCCAGAACAAACTCTCAGAACTTTCACACCATTGTATGAAAATGAAATCATATTCTCAACACTTAAGACAATTTGTTACATTCCCTATACTGCAATAATCATTATGGTAACCATAGCGTTATTAATAAATTACACTTCATATTCGAAACCATTATATTTCGCAATCAACTTTCACAAGCTTTACATATAACTCATACAAATATATTTCAGCTGATGATCCTTTACACACACACAGAATGGACAGAATGTCAAAAAAGTTGAATCATGCTCAAACTGACGTGTATGGGCTTATTGTAGTCAAGGTGTTAATACCGGTAGTCTTTGAGACACCAGATCCACAATTTATTTTCCTCACGATAGTTTGCTACCTTTGAAATGGCATATCAAATTGAAAGGCAACCACCTTTTGGCAGTAATTTTCAGTAAAGGCTTCAGGTAGATGTAGATTTAGGTCTTTTCCTACAAGTATGCTAATGCTACAAATTCTAATGCTAGGCGTGCGGGCTTGGGTTTTGGATCCCTGACCTTCGATATATCTACCAGCATTTTCGATACACCTTTTTTTTTTTTTTTTACATATGTTCAGACTAGCACTAGCATCATTGCTCTACTTTAGTCTAGCGGCTCATACAAAGAGCAGCGCCATTGTATAATATCAATTGTTTCGTCCAATGCACAACAACGTTATCGCATAGCGACACCGAAGTCCAATAAGCCGTACTTAAGTACAAGAATGTACATTGTACATGCCGTAAACTTGTGACCACGGAAAGTCCGTCATATGACGTCATTCGCCGTATCGCACACTTATTCAGTCCACCACCGCCATTTTCATCTACATCTAGAGTCTAGATCTAGTCATCTGTAAGATAGATTAGATCTAAGTCTATTTGGAACAGTTTTAAGCCGTGTAGGAATTAGGCCTATGCAATACTAGGCATTGATTTAACTATGACAATCTTCATAGAGCCGATTTACCTCTTTGACTACAATATGCCCGTATATCGTTATGAGCACGAATTGAATATATGCTCATCCCGACATATGGGCGAATTGAAGTAAAAGAGTTGAATCGTACCCATGCCGATATATCGGCTCTAAGTAGTCAAAGAGTTAACACAATGTCTTCCCTAAGGCCTACTTGCTTGTTCAGTGTAGCCACGCCAGTGCTGAGCAGTTAAAGTATAGTATAGCACTGAGACACAGCATAGGCAATGTACTTAGCACAATAGTTTCAGGAATCGGTGAGGTCAATACCCTTCAACAGTATTGTACTATATATGCTGTCGTCTTTACCGAAGACCAATCGTAGGCCTAATTGCATGCCCCCAAATATATATAATTTATACTGTCAAAAAGTTTTGTTAAAGTTATGGCATTTGAAAAATCTGAATCGTAGCTTAATTGGATAATCCGTCCACCATCTTAGCTCTTTGCTAAGGTAAATAGCATTCCTATGCTAAGGATCTAGGGACGCATCAGGCGCAGACTGAGAGACAATACTAACAAGGTCCACCACGGTGGCAAAGAGAATCAGAGTATTTAAAAAAAAAAAGTCTGTCCGTGTAGCACACTATACAGATCAAACGACAGACACCTGAAACTTAGTGCACTCATGTATTACATGTACATGATGTACCAGACTTTTCTAAGAGTCTAGGCCTCTAGGAAAGTTATTTGTAGCTGTCACATGATCTAACCCTTATTATTAAAACAACCCTCCACTGTGATAGGGCCATAATTAAGCGGAGTCGACTACTAACTATGACGCAATTGAATAACCTCAGATCAAAAGAGGGGACTCTCATCTCCTGTCGTACTATCCGGCTTATATCAGTTGTTTTTGCTTGTTTGGGAGGTTTTTTTCTGAGGCGGTGCATTGACCTCTGGCCCGCTAACCGCGACGTCTGGCCCCACGCTCATCTTCAGTCCGCTCTCCACGAACCGCGAGGTTGCGGCCAACCGACGATCGCGGAGCGGATTTCCGGAAATTTTCGCAACCGTGAGCTAGGGAACAGGTGGATTGCATGTGATCTTTGTGATGCTTGGTTCAACGCGGACTGTACAGACATTACATCTCATCTTGAAGAAATGGCTGAAGAAGAATGGCTGTGTGACTTTTGCACTCAATAACAATCAGTAGACACTTGAACTAAAGATCTATGGCCCATTTAACTCTATTCTGTGTCAATATTGTGCAACTTAAATGAGTCATCTCTGTGCTGATCGGACAAGATGGAGAAAGAAGGCCAAATCTGTGTCATGGAGTGCAGCGCCTACC
>JBCHJU010076921.1:0-11066 GCA_039654505.1 Plocamopherus imperialis | reverse complement strand
TGTGAAAAGGACCGCGCCTTGCGCGGTGAGATACTGCAGTCCTACCCCCCCCCCCTACACACACACACACACACACACACACACACACACACACTTTTCCCCCATCCTGTCTAGATGCCGTCGCCACGACGCTAGTATCTAGTATCTTCGCCGTCGGTAGACATAAACGTTCTGCTTTCCTATTAGGAATGAATAATTCATTACTGTTTAGATTCAGAGCCAGCGCAATAGAGCACTAGCTTGAGCCTAGGTGTTTTTGTGAAATACCGTAGGCAAAATAATATATAATATAATATACATGTAGTGAAATTTGAGGCTGAAGGCGAAGAGCCCAGCTTAAAGGTTTTCTGTGTGCACAAGCCCGCTGTCCACAACCTCGGCTCCTCATAAAGTGATAATGAAATCGGTGGTTACCACTGTGCGTCACTTCTTTCCTTGGCTATAATAGTGTCCCCTCCTGTCGCTCCTGTCCGCTTCCAAGGAAAGTACGGACACATCGTGCCAACAGCTTTCGTCATCACTTTGTGAGGAACGGGGCGGAGGCTGCGGACGACATGCCTATGTCTTCAAAATGGCTGACAAGATCTGCCAACTCTGTCTTCTTGTGGGCGTGCCTTAACGTGACAATTAATTACGTGTTTTGATGATACAAATTGTATACGCAATTTCTCACCCCGTCCAGGTGTTAAAAAAGAGCGCCCGGCTACAGGTGGTGGAGCATTCTGTCGTCATGCTAGAGAGGTGCGGCTCTGGTAAAATGTTCTTCCCGGATTTGAGAAGGTTACTGGTATGAAAAACTTAACTTTGATCTCTTGTAAAGCGCGTAACAGCACGAGTAAGTGGATAAGTTCTTATTATATAACGATAACTCTAAATTTGTATTTAATTTTCTCCTGCAAGGACACGAAAGATAACCTTTCCGTGGCACATTCTAACAATTATCCCCTCCATTAAAGAAAAATTGTTGCTTTGTAAATAACATATGAAAAGCGGTTTGTTTGTGTTTTAATTCTAGTGAGGTTTGAAGTAGCGTTGGTTCAAAACGATACAAGACCTTTGACCACACCAATGAGTATATTTTATGTTATATATTATATGTGTGTGTGTGTGTGTGTGTGTGTGTGTGTGTGTGTGTGTGCAGGCCTGAAAATATCTCTTGATGAGAGAAGGCAAAAATTGCCTTGCAGTGGCATGAAATTACCAGGGCACAAGGCAATTACCTGGGGCACAAGGCAAAAAAAAAAAAAATTCCGATTGTAAAATCCACAAGACTTGAAACTATAAAAAAGCACACAATCAAAAAACAAAATAAACTAACAAATTTGGCTTAATGGGAAAAAAAGAACATTTAAAGGGCTTCAAAATTGAGGGAAAAAGCCTTACGTGACACAAGTCACGAATGAGATAGGTAACAGGTAATATTGCGGAACACATAAAAAACCCAGGTCAGCTATTTCAAAATTTAAAAATCAAATTAAACTCAAGCAATGAGACCTGAATGACGTTCACAGATGAAAATTTACCCCTGTTGTCTCAAATGAAGATGGCTCATAACTAAGCCCTCATACAAGACCAAAGGCAAAACAAAACAAAACAAAAATCCAACATCAATAACAAAAAACCCACAAAAAAACACCCAAAAAACTAAAAAAAAAAAAACAAACACACCAACAAAAAAGGCTATATATTATAAAAAGTACGGAATGTGAGAATCAGAATGGATAAATTAGACTAACAAAAGGGAAAAAATGATCTTATTATAAGAAAAAAAAAAAGCAATCACATGCTATGTTAAAAGTTATAAATGACGTTATTTTCTCTACTCGTAGATCTATCATGGTATGCCGTCAATGTAACTGTTGCAATATTCATTGTTATCGTCATGGTCATCATAGTAAACACCCTCGGCACCGTCGTAAAACCTTCACTACATGTATTACTTTGGGATGCACCCTTAACTTACTAGTACGTGTATAATGTTTCTGATATAAAAATATTACATAAAATTCTGTCAATATTTCTAATTATACCCGTATGTTACTTGTTCGTGCAACCCGGATCTCAAACAACACACAACATAGTATAAAAATACTCTACTAAGCCAAACACAATGCGGAGCGTCAACAATCATTGTCTACTCAAAAATTACAATGTTGTACCAACGCCACGCTGATGCTACATCCCCTTTGAAACGCCGGTAATACGCTTTCCTTGTAAACGCCTTCGGACCGAAAATGCTGTGCCAGAAAGTTCGGTCAGGCCATATTTTGTAAACGTTTCTTATTATTCTTGATGTTTTCCAAGAAAGAGAGCGAGCGTGGAGAAAGAGGACGAGGGGGCTTAAGCAGGTCATTGTTCATATGTTTGCGATCGATAGAATTTAAAAGTCCTCAATTGCTCGGCAGTACTTTGGCATGCTCCATATCGCAAAAATCCCCGTTTGAAAAAATTACGATGTCCGAACACATGCTCTCGGGTAATTTCGGTCGGTGACGAGGTCAAATCGATAAGCCGAGTTTAAAAGTAAGGGCTGAGCGATGATGTTAGTACATGTATTAGTACAGTGTTCTCGTAGTACAGCTGTAATAGATCTAGAAAGCATTGTGTGCTCGACTCGAAACAATTTAATTATATTCTTTGCTTTTATGAGGGCACTGTATTTTTCGAGAAATAAAGGCACGGCTAAAAATGCCGTGGACGAGGCTCGGGAATCGAGGGCACCACGGCAACGCGCCCGGGCATCGCGGCATTTTGCGGCAATGCCGTTGGATAATCTCAGGCCTGTGTGTGTGTGTGTGTGTGTGTGCATGTGTGTGTATGACTTACCGGTACTTCACTTATTGCCCTTCGTTTCCTGGTCGCCCGATGACGGTTGCCATGGCAACCTATGGTATGCTTTTCGTCAGGAATTTCCATCCACACCGATTTTTGACAATAGTCGTAAGGTTTCTAAGGTCTTTCTCTCTTTCATGTTCATGGGATGTTGCGCTCTTTTTTTCTCTCTTTTTCTTCCCTTTTTTTTTCTTTTTCTTTTTATTTTGTTGAGGTCATTGATTAGTGCAACAGGAGGAGTCGTGTAACTGGGCATCCTGGGAAGGTTTTATTTGCATTTTGGAAGCAGTTCCGCCTTGCTCTCTTGGCGGGTATATTTTCGTTCCCTCTCAATATAATGTGTCCGAAAAGGTGGTACATGTATCTATCCTCTCATATTTGAGAATTGAAAGGAGTTTCGTGGCATTTTTGGTGGAGACTATCATTTGATGCTATCACAGGACATCGTATTCCAAGGATTCTTCGGAGTTGTTTTCTGTGAAAAGCATCTAGCTTGTCTTCTTAACTTATGGCCAGAGCCGAAGATTCTCTGATGTTATATCAGTTATTTTATGAACGATTAACAGAAAAAAAAGCTTTTTATATAGCGCAATATTCACTTAATGTACCCAAAGCGCTTTACAAAGGGGTCCCCAACCAACAGCAACATATAACATGAAGGACGAGACAAGCTGCCTGATAGGCGCTAGTGCATTTTTTTTTTCAGACAGAGACACAGCTGTTAACGGCCAGGTACTCATTTTACACCTGAGTGTGGTGAGGAAATGTGTGTAAAGAGCCTTTTCCAAATACTCAACATTGCGGCCGTCACCGGGATTCGAACCTCTGACCTCTCGGTCCTAAGCTCAAGTGCCTACTACTAGACCACGACGCCGCACATGAAGCTACAAACCCAGGGTTCCATTCCTGGAATGACTGAAATTTAACGCTGTGACTGCTTAAAGCCGTTTATATTGGCTTCATCACGATTTGACTCCCTGGACATCATGTGTCCTTTTGTAGGACTAAGCACGACAATAATAATATATCGGCATTAGCACGATTTAACTCTTTGACTACAATTTGAAGATATGTCGGCATTAGCACGATTACCTCTGACTACATTTGGCCATGTATCAGCATTAGCACGTTAAGTCTTTGACTACAATTTGCACATATGTCGCCATTAGCACGATTAACTCTATATTTGGCCATGTATCAGCATTAGCACGTTAACTCTTTGCCTACAATTTGCCCATATGTCGGAATTAGCACGATTAACTCTACATTTGGCCATGTATCAGCATTAGCACGTTAAGTCTTTGACTACAATTTGTCCGTAATATCGAGATGAGCCTGAACATGACGTAGGCCAAAAACTCAATCAGTCAACCGACTTACCAATCAAATAACCAACCAACAAGTTGGGAAAAAAAAAACAACCAACAAGCTAGCCCATCAACCAACCAAACAACCAACCACCCAACCAGCTTATCAACCAACCATCCAGCTCATCAACCAACCATCCAACCAAACAGTCAACTAACAAGCTAACCAGTCAACTAGCCAACCAACCAACCAACCCTTCAGCCTATCGAACAACCAGTCCATCGACCAAACAACCAAACAACCAACCAATTAACTAACCAACCAACCAACCAACCAACCAACCAACCAACCAAACAAACAAACAAACAACCAATCAATGAACCAACCAATCAACCAACCAACCAACAAACCAACCAATCAAATAACCAACTTTCCAACCAGCTTATCAACCAACCAATGAGCTAACCAGGCAACTAGCCAACCGATTAACCAATGATCCAACCAACCAAACCAACCAACCAAGAAATTAACCAATCAACCAACCAACCAACCACCCCACCCATCAACCAACCAGTCCATCAACCAATCAGCCGACCAAACCAACCAATCAAATCAACCCACCCACCCATCAATCAACCAACCAAACCAACCAATCAAATCAACCCACCCATCAATCATGACTATGTTTACCAGGACGAGTACGGTACAGCCGCCTATAAGACTGTAGAGCTGGACACCCTCCTTGATGACAAGCCCGTGCAGCACAGGGAAGTCCAGAACCACGAGTCTAGTCTCTTCAAGTCCTATTTTGATTCCATCACGTAAGTCACCTTCGATTGCATAACGTAATTCACCTAACCTGATCCCAGTCTTTTCAAGTCCCACTTCGATTCAGTAATTCACCTCACCCCCGTCTCTTCACGTCTCACTTCGATTCAGTAATTCACCTCACCCCCGTCTCTTCACGTTTCACTTCTATTCAGTAATTCACCCCACCCCAGTCTCTTCAAGTCCCACTTCGATTTAGTAATTCACCCCACCCCAGTCTCTTCACGTCTCACTTCGATTCAGTAATTCACCTCACCCTCGTCTCTTCAAGTCCCACTTCCATTCAGTAATTCACCCCACCCCAGTCTCTTCAAGTCCCACTTCGATTCAGTAATTCACCTCACCCTCGTCTCTTCAAGTCCCACTGCCATTCAGTAATTCACCTCACCTCAGTCTTTTCAAGTCCCACTTCGAATCAGTAATTCACCTCACCCTCGTCTCTTCAAGTCCCACTTCGATTCAGTAATTCACCTCACCCCGGTCTCTTCAAGTCCCACTTCGATTCCATGACGTAAGTCACCCCACCCAACATTCCACAATCACAAAATGCTTCCCCCGGCCGGTTCTGCTCACCATGCAGCTGGCTGCAGACCGTCAGGCGGCTACCCGTTGGTCAACGAAGACACGTGGACGGACTGAAATCATAAAAGATTTCCCCGGTTGGTTCTGTATTTTTCGAGACTTCTTTCCCGTTGGATGGGTTTGTATACATTCCTACAATATGAATAAGATGACATAATAATCGCCTTTTCCATGAGTTGACGATCTTGTAGCAATGTTATTGCTACACCTGGGTTAGTATTATAAGAGGAGTATGGGTGCCAAGCCACACTCCTTTCCCCTCTGATCGTTTCCTCTTTTACTTTAATTCAGAGTAATAAATTTGTCAATAAGTCTTAGGTACATGAGGTTATAGGGTTGCATGATACCGATATGACTAATTTGGTAGGATCGAATTTTGCCACAGAAAATAAATTATTGAAAATTGACATTTTAAATGAGTGTCTGTTTGCATATTTCTCAACAGTTTCCTGGAAGGGGGCGCTGCGAGTGGTTTCCGCCATGTGAAACCTACCGAATACAAGCCCAGGCTTTTCCTGGTTAGGGTCGTTCACAAGAAAGCCATAATCAAGGAGGTAAGCGTGGTTCAGTGGCAGCCCGTGATGATGGGCATGGTGGGCATGAGACACCATAGTCTTTTTATGCCAGTTATGAACTTCGCAATGATGGCAAGAAACACCTTAGTATTTCATGTCAGTCTGGGACTTCGTAATGATGGGCAGGGTAGGCAATAAACACCGTAGTGTTTTTATTTCAGTCTGGAACTTTGCAATGATGGTCAGACTGAACAAGAGACACCTTAGTGATTTTATGTCAGTCTGAAACTTCGCAGTGGGTAGGCAAGAGGCACCCTAATGTTTGTATATCAGCCTTGAACTTCGTAATGGTGGGAAAGGTGGGCACGAGAAACCCTAGCGTTTTATGTCAGTCTGGAACTTCGTAATGATAGCGTTTTTATGTCAGTCTGAAACTTTGCAATGATGGGCAAGAAACACCCTAGTGTTTTATGTCAGTCTGGAACTTCGTAATGATATGACCCTGTAATATGCCGTTTTGCCGTATAATATAAATATATCTTTTGCTTTTTTAATATGATTGTTCTTTCTTACTTGCCCATTCATTCCTCGTAGGGCCGTTTTATTCTGACACGCCGTTTATTTGTCGCCGCACAGGTGCCCATGACCAGAAAAAGCGTAAATTCTGAGGATGTTTTCATTTTTGACCTTGGCCTGCAGATTTTCCAGTTGAATGGAAAGACGTGCAACAAGGACGAGAAGTTTAAAGTGAGTTGTTATTGTTTTAATTTGTTGTTGTTGTTGTTGTTGTTGTTGTTGTTGTTGTTGTTGTTGTTGTTGTTGTTGTTGTTGTTGTTGGGTTTGTTTGTTTTTTAGCATACTTCTTAATTTTAATTGGGTTTGTTTTATTTTTTGCGTCACATTCAACTGGCCAGTGCTTACCCGTCCAAAGCGTCAGAACAACACGCCGCTCTTCAAAACGCAGACTACGCCTTGAAAGCCAATAAAATTCTACATGACATGACTCAAAATCAGGATAATTGATAAACATTTTCATTCATTTATCAAAGGTACAAAAAGAGCAAAAAATTGGACAACTCAAAATGAATGAAAATCGTGGGCCGAAAAGGAGAACTTCTGGTGACGATGATGGGCGGCTGATCAAACACTTTAAAGCCCACCCTTTTGCGTCGGCCAGAGACACTGCAAATCAATTGCGGGTTTTATCGAGGATTTTTATAAGAGGGAGACTTAATGGGCAGGACTCAAATGTCGATGTTCATGTGTCAGAATTCTCCTCAGAGAACACCATATGACTGTAAGACTTGAATGGGCTGTTGCTCACGAAAGCTGGGTCAAGACCGAATGAGGCAGTGTTCTTTTTTCTGACGAAAGCCGATTTGAGCTTTCATTTGCTGATGTGCAGCAAAGGATATGGCGCGAGAGGACGACCGTTACTTTGCTAAATTATGTGTGAAAGAGCTCCACAGTTGTGGCCAAGATTCAATTATAGTCTAGGCCGGTATAAATACCCATCACTGTACAGAGCGTGTCACCTTTGAGGGCTCCGTAACAGCACAAGTATACCATGACTAAGTCCTGGGAAAACAAAGAACTTACATTCTTCCAACATGATAACTAAAACCCTTTGTCGCACGACTAATTTAGATGTTCTGGCAAGACAACGCTTTGAAGCGAGGAAATTGGCCTGTTGTCTCTCCGGATATGTCAACTATCGAGCACGTTTGGGATGAGTCAGTTCGACGAGTTGGCAAACGGAATGACACCCAAACGGTTTTGGAACTTCAAACTGTTTTGAAGGAAAAATATATGGCTATCCCCCCAAAACAGAATTACAGCACTGATACGTTATATGCGTTCTTGTGTGCGTGAATGCAGAGAGACAGCAGTGGGACGATTCTCAATTTTGATTGCTATTGTTATTTTCAATGTTAGGGCCTTATTATTTTGCGCAATTACCAATCAAATTGTTACGTTTACGTAACTGTCTCATTGTGCCATTTGTCATTCTTTGGCATTGAATTTGAACAACAATAAACAAAACAACCCCCCCCCCCAAACAAACAACATCAACAACGACAACAACAACAAAAGTTATGCTTACACCTGTTTGCATTGGCCCAAACTTTGGTGTTCAGTAATTTTTTTCCCTTTTTCTCAACGACGCTTCTTATTGGTAAATATGTATGTATCTTGTTAACGTTTGCGTTCATCATACCCGAAATTTTCTTAGCTTTCCAGTTGTATTTGAACTAAATCAATATCACTAACAGCAATAACGATGTAGGCCTTATATCACTGGCTAATTTAATATGACGCTCAGTATACATATTGATTAGGAGATTTTTATTTATTTATTTTTAGTTATTTTTTTTTTTTTTGCATTTTATTTTTGTTTTTTGTTTTTTGTTTGTTTGTTTGTTTGTTTTTGTTCTGGGTTTGTTTTGTTTTTGTTCTTTGTTTTTTTTATTTTGTTTTGCTTCGGTTTTTATCGCGGGGGCGGGGGCGGCGGGCGGAGGGGGGCGCTTGTGTGTGTGTGTGTGTGTGGGTGGGGGGGGGTCGGGAGGAAGGTGTGTTGAGGGGCGGGGCGGGGGCGGGGGGAGGTTTCTGTCTGCATTTTGTTTGTCACGCCTTTTAATTGGATTTATTTCATTTCAGCTTTTTTTAAAGTAAAAAGTGTTATTTAATTTAATATAAAATGTCCATGTCCCTCATCCTCTCTGCACCCATACTACTTTGTCTCTATCTTTCTCTCTCCCTCCCTTATTCCTTCACTCTCTTCCTCCCGTGTCCTTCCTGCTCTCCCGCAACACTACGCTTTATTTCCAATCAACCTTCTGTCTGTCCATCTGTGTCTTATTTGTCTTTCCATCAACTTCTATTAATGTCTATCTCTTCACTTGTTGGTTATCTTTCTTTTTTCATCTATGTGTTAATGCAAAGTGATCATACTACGTGTATTAGATTTTCAATGTTTTAAAATATATTGTACACATTGTAAAGCGCCTTTGAGCATTGCAAATGGAAATGGCGCTAAATGAATATCCACTAAATATTTTAAAATATATTGTAAACATTGTAAAGCGCCATTGAGCAATGTAAATGGAAGTGGCGCTATATAAAAATCCACTAAATATTTTAAAATATATTGTAAACATTGTATAGCGCCCATTGAGCATTGTAAATGGAAGTGGCGCTATATAAATATCCACTAAATGTTTTAAAATATATTTTAGACATTGTAAAGAGCCATTGAGCACTGTAAATGGAGGTGGCGCTATATAAATATCCACTAAATGTTTTAAAATATATTGTATGTACACATTGTAAAGCGCCATTGAGCATTGTAAGTGGAAGTGGCGCTATATAAATATCCACTAAATATTTTAAAATATATTGTAAACATTGTAAAGCGCTATTGAGCAATGTAAATGGAAGTGGCGCTATAGAAATATCCACTTTACTTACTTTACTTATTTGACTTACTTTACTTATTTTATTTATTTTACTTACGTTACTAATATACAGTGCGTCCCTGTTCCCTCTCTCCTGCCTTTCTCCCCAACAACCCCCGCGTGGGTTCCGGGGACTTCTCCAACAGAGGAGAAGAGAAAGAATAGACCCACTGCAGGTTTCTTTGGCCATCATAGCCACCCCCCCCCCCCCTGGGTTGGCAAGCCAAGCATATCGTAAAAGGCGACTAAGTAGAAACCACTTTTTTCTTGCTTTTGACCTCTATCCAGCTTGCATTTCCTGCTTCTATCGTCCCTGTCCTCATCTCCTCTTCTTCCTCCTTCTGGGTTCTCTCTATGAGGACCCATTTAAAAAGCCCTGAGACCGTCCAGCATGGATTTATTGGGCTATGTCAGAAACAATCCCTCTCTCCTGCCTTTCTCCCCAACAGGCAACGCAGTACATTCAGCAAATCAAGTCGGAACGAGGGGGTAAGCCTAAGGTGGAAGTGCTGGATGAACGGGAAATAAGTCCACGTGTAAGTAGAACAGCTTTCTCTCCCTTGTCGTAGTCTTGAGGATAAACAAGAGAATGCAAAATGCATGAGTCCGAGTAAAATGCTTAAAATTGGGGGTGGGGTGAGAGAATTTTTTTTTTTGTATAAAATAAAGTATACAGTCTAGACAAAAAAGGTTGAAAAACTTGAAAGCCAGATAGTAAGATCAATTTCTAAAGGCATGCATCATCAATTCACCGGTCTGATTATTTCAAGAAAATTAAATAATAGAATTTCAAACTAAAATAATGAAACTGAAACATTTGCTTTTTTTATATAGCTTTACATCAACTGGTTGTGTTACACTGATTATATCATGCCATATGACATGAAAGGCAATTCTCTTCTTAACATTTTGAACTAAATTAAAACAATTTATACCTATTTGAAAGGTAAAATTGTGTAGCGAGCTAGAAAAAAATGCACTTGGTGACCTGTTTTCAAGCCGTATCACCATATCCATTGTCCGTGTTATACTTCCCAGTGTTTTTCTGTTTTACCACCATAATTCATTCTCTTTTGATTTTCAGCATGAAGTGTTTTCACACCTCAGAGATGATGACGACGATGATGACGATGACAATGTGGATGAAACTGATGCTGGAAACATGGTGCCCGAGTTGCATAGGTAATTTTCACCATCATTAATTTTTGATTCCCTTCTTTAAAATTAAGCTCATTATATCTTAATCATTATCACCACGGTCAATGCCATCATTTACATCTCCACCATTAAGGTCCATGGAGTCCACAGATAGAGGCTATGTACCAAGTTTGACTTTTTTGTTTTCTTCAATAAAAGAATACGTTGATTTTGTCTCCAGTAAATATTGCTAAAGAGAATGAAAATCGTTTTCACTTAAATGTAGATACTTCTTTTCTGTTTCAAACCAAAGAAATAATGACAAACTCTTACCCCCAACCCCACCTCTCTCTCTCTCTCTCTCTCTCTCTCTCTCTCTCTCTCTCTCTCTCTCTCTCTCTCTCTCTCT
>JBCHJU010076810.1:0-11068 GCA_039654505.1 Plocamopherus imperialis | reverse complement strand
ACTAAAATCAATTAAAGTTAGTCTGTTACTCATTGCTGAGCACAGTGGAATTAGGGGCAAGGACCTAAATTTGCTAGGCATACGACATAATGTTGCAGTTTTACATTCCTTTCCAGGCGGACTTTACCACAGATATGGGGATTCCTCCTTGTGAGGTCACACAAGACAGCTGTTGCTATAAATATCGGCCAATGGCGTTTAGTTGTCGTTCTCTAGGTATCCGCTTGTGTTGGTGGTCGGGGGGACATATGTGATTTATGATTGGTCGTCAAACAACAAATGATGGAACCAAATTAAAATGCTAAAGGTTATGTAAGTGCATGGTTGACTTTGTTTCACACCTCGACTCTAACAAACAATCTGTTTTTATCGTTTCTATTGAATCTGTATACGCCTTGAAATAATAAAAATACATGTATGGCTTCTTCTTAAATCGCATTCCTGCACGCTTTTTGGTTACTCATGTGAACGTGCAGGAATCTGTACTGTATATAGAAACCAGCAAAAATAATATCCAAACTGGTAACATGGTACTTTCCTTACAAAATCGTCATGAAAAGACATCGCTTTAAAAGTGTCGATTTTTTAACCCAAAGCGGAATGGCGGAAACTGGGCAGGGGGGGGGGAGGACACAAAATCGTAATGACTCCACCAAAATCGGAAGGGTTGGCAAGTCTGCTATTCCCACAAATGGGTGAATATTTATTTTTGTCTATCCATACGTGCACATATAATAGAGAAAGGCTAGACTGGTATTATCTGTCCACATAGAGAAAAAAGACTACAGACTGGTCTAGTTTCTACAATACTCATTCTATCGAGCAGAATGTGGCACTTTTCATGACATTTTGACCTTTCTCACCTATTACAAGCCTATAAGTATAAGAAACACGATGGCCATCATTTAATTTTTATGGCGGTCTCCAATACTTGTATTCATAATAAATCACTTTATGCATATACTTTGTTAGGCCTGTGTAGATTAAGGGCTTCACTCTCTGTGCCCACTACCACACACACCCTACCAGAGAGTTCTCATATCTCTCATCTAAACGAAAAATACCCTTCCACTGCTCAACTGCGTAAAACCCCATACATTAAAAAAGTACACATTGGAATTTGAAGCTATTTAACCAGTGAGAAATACAGTAAGGAAAGGGTTAAAACAAAGGAAAAAACACTAACTGTCCGAGGTACACTTTGGCTTCTTTATTCTTTTCCCTTTTTGCATTCCCGACAGTTGGTAGAAATAGGACTTCTTGCACTTTTTGCAAAATGGTAGGGTGGGAATTTTTCTGTTCTTTGTCACTTTACATGGTCCATTGCAAACGAGGCACAGAGCTTTCTTGTCTAGCTGTTAAAGGGAGAGAAAGTTAAGGATCAAAGAAAAATACTGTAAATGACACAAAGTGTCACTATCATAGGTTTGAATAATATTAACCATAACATAGTTTAGAACAGCTATCCCAATTGTCTGCTCAAATTGTTTGTTTTTTTCCCTTAAAAAAACAAACAAACAGTAGAACCCAGATATATCGACATCTGTTTTCGGCTTAAGTCGACATGATTTGAAATTCACAAACTTTTCTCTATACAGTATTACTACATCGACATCTGATAAGTCGTCATTTTCCCCGCCCTCTTTTCTCATAAGTCGACATGAATAGCCCGAACCGATAGGCTCATCACGAACTTCATGGCCAAGCCATGAGCATGTGTGAAAAGAAGGATGGGGCAAGAGGCGACAACTAGATCTACAGTTGTTTCCACACTTAATTTAGTGTTAGAAGAAAAAGCGTGCAGCCTAGCAAGAGCATGGGGTGGGTAGAGATGGCGAGGCAAGCAAGTGGATGGGGGTGAAAGGGAAGAAGGGGGATGGGCCAGGTGGTGAGGCGAACAGGTGGTTGAGGGTGAAAGCGGATGGGTGGGTAGGGGAGGAAAAGGCGAGGCGAATGGATGGTTCAGAATTTGGAGTGATCGGGTAAGAAGAAAGGGGGGGGGGGGGGGTATGTGGACGGAGTGGGAGGGAATGGCGAGGCGATCAGGTGGTTGGTTCTATCTTTGTTATCATATCAATATTATTTTATAGAGTAGGCTACAGAGTAGAGTGCAAAACAAAGAAAAGATGCTGACCACAAAACGTGGGTAGATCTAGTGTGTGTTGTGTGTTTCGCAAGCCCATCATGCGAGCTTCTCCAAGCCTATTATTATTGAGTAAACTAAAATGTACTGTACATCGTAGTTTTCCTACTTCCCCTTCAAATCTACTGCAATACTGCAATCTCTTAAGTCGACTTTCTCTTAAGTTGGTGTGATTTCGAGTCCCAGCAATGTCAACTTATGCGGGTTCTACTGTAAATAAAAAATCCTCAATAATATCAATGCCAACTCATGAGAATTTTAAACAAATTTTCCGTAAAAATTAATGAGATTTCATTTCACAATTTTTTGTGAAATACTACACCGCACGAAAGCTTGCTATATTCACTAAACAATTAAATCAAATTGTAATGACAATGAGAGTTTATATGACAATGAGATAGTTTAAACAGAGAATCATCATAGTTAAAGAGTAAAGATTAAGGTCCAGAAATCAAATAAAAGCCATTCTGGATACTATAAGGCTCTGGCTAGGTTAGAGTTTGGAGGAAAATTTGAAGCCATCAGCCTTTACTAGGCTTTGACTTACAACCAACATCCCAATGTCCAGCCAGTTCACTCTTACTTCAAATAACAATGCATGGATGGAGCTTATAAGCGCACAAGGACAAAGGCATAAGCTTCAACATAAAGTTTTTAAGTCCACTTTTGCACTATGGTCACATATTTCTCAATTAAGATACACATTGACATAATAAACTTTAAAATCAGTGACGTCACCCTGTGAGATTTATGTACCGGGGTAAACGTTTTATCTAGCATCTCCTTCACCTAGAACGCGTTTGGATTTGGATGGCACGCACGTCTTCATTACTTATCTACCTACCATGCCCATTCCTCCCCATCATGTCCAATTGACAATGTATCTTCGGTTTTGCTGCTTCCTTCCTTAGGAACAGTGAACACTTTGATCTTATCGGACTTGGGTCATGTCGTTGACACCAGCGATATGGCAGGCCGTCCCTTATTTCCTGTCTCCCAACAATCATACATGTACTAAATGAAAATGTGTACGGCATACTACATGGCATATATTGCCTTCTAATGTTGTTCCATAAGCTTGGCCTAGCGGGGGAAAACACAAATTATGATGACCACAGAAGCTATTCTCATAGTTAGAATGGGAGTAGGGGAGAGGGGTTAGTGAAAGAGGGAAAAGGGTGGGTAGACTTCATGAAACACAATGCAAATCATAATCGTTATTTTGGACTGGCAAACAAGAGTTTGAAATTTGAGTAACAAATACCTTAGCTTGGTCCTACAGCAACCAGTCAGTAACCTTGTGCTAGTGCACACTAATTAGCCAAGAGGGAAGAGGCGTATGCTATTAGTAGCTGTATGCACATAGCGGCACACTGCCTTGCGCTCACCTTTTCATAGAATTGGCCTGTGCACGTCAGCTTAATTTTAAAGCTTAATATTAGAGTGTTGCACTTTTTGCAACAATAGGGATAGAAAAGAGGTGAAAATGATTGACTAAACAGATTTCACTAAACAACTCAGACAACGCACACGAGCACAAACCGTTTACATCAGATAGATCTACCTATTTTTCATACCAGGCCACGCATTCGTTTGTATTAGATTATTGGCTTATACAGGACAAGAGTGGGAGGGGAGAGAGAGAGAAGAGAAGGGGAGAGAGAGAGACAGACAGAGACAGAGTGACAGTCAGACAAAGCTGGAGAGACAGAAACTGAGAGACAGACATAGATTAATTTTGGTAAATCAATTTAATGGCAATAGCATTCAGTCATCTCAAGAAACAGGAAATAGGCCAAGACTACACAATGTTTTAGACGATGAGGTCAACGTCCAACCAATGACCCTTCGTTTCTTGGAATCGGCATAGTATGGTATTTTCAAGGGTAAGGTTTAGCTGGTTGGACACGATTTTATTTATGAGAGCAATATGATCATCTACATGCAGGACTTGTGATAGGCCTAGGGCCTAAATGTGGTAGTCAGGTCACACCACATACAGTAGTGCTCAACTACAGCGGCACCGCTACAGCGGGACCTTGCCGGAATCCCCCTTTTTCTTTCTTTGTAAACTCTCTTACTTGTGCATGGATTGAACGGGACCAGGAAAGGCCCGAACATGAATACAGCGGGACCTAAGCCACCATATCGAAGGCTCAGAGTGGCATAGATTGAACTTAACGAGCCATTAGTCTTAATTTAAAAAGTCAGACATCCTTTTCAATTTTACCCCTTCGCGCCGCGGACCGTTCTTGTGCCCAGCTTTGTTGTGTGTGAATGTCCCCTCTAGGCATTTGTGTAGTGTGTATGTCTGATGGTGGTAGTGGGATAAAAGGCTAGGGCCTTAACATTAGCATGTCTCTACATTATACAAGTAATAGGCCCCCTGAAATAACAGTACAAGTACAAATGTGGCTTTGTCAAGCACTGGTGGCACTGGCAGTGTGTTGTTAATTTTTTCAATATTTTCAGCAGTTCCCCTGTGCATCCATATAGCAGGAACACCCATATAGCGGGATTTTTTTTCCTGGAATGAAAAGTCCCGCTGTAGGCATGTTCTACTGTACCTACCCGTAGCCTAACACTAACACCAATGCACATCAATGTACTCATGCACATGTTTATATCACAGTTAAAGCCCACTGACCTATCTTCAAATTAGCAATTTAGGGTTTATTTACGGATCAAGTACTTCTACCGGTACTAAGTAAGTACATTTACAAGTAGTCTCTCTTTCTCTCCCTCCCCCCCTCTCTCTCTCTCTCACACACACACACACAAACACACACACACACAGTATGTTTGACTTTATCGAGCGTAATATCATTTAATTTGGTGCCTGGTGTTGTTCCTCCATTAAAAGAAACCTTATAGGCTAAATGAGCTATGTTACCAAATCGAATATTAACCCTGGCAGAAGTGGCAGACTATGTGCGTGATTCCATGGTATGTAATAGTAGTACATGTAACAGATTTAAAATCAAGCAGATTTACTTTTTCATTAATCACACATGTTTAGGTTTAAAACTGCTAATCTTCGAATAGTGGACACACACCCTTGTTTGTTAATTTTTGAGGTTCTATATTATGTGCTGTTATAATTTTGATTTCTTTTTGTTGTGAAACCATTATTTTTCACGCTTTTACACTCAATGTAGCTACAAATGATATCCTGGATGCTTAAAACAGCACAGAAATTCTGGTGCTGTAGATAAGTTACGTTTCTCAATATATCGCTATATTCGCAGTCACAGAGAGTTGAAAGCTTGAAAATGGCAACTTCTTTGGCAATGTTTGCCATTTTTGTGGCGACTTTTGGAGGAAAAAGTGGCAACAAAGGCAGATGCTAGTTTTATATGAATTGTATTCCCAGCGCATGCAATGTCCTTTTCATCGGGTTCTTCATGTCACACAAAAGTCGATTACTGGTCGCTTTGTTATCGAAATGTTTAAACAAATTCAAAGCAACACTTCGCATAGTAACAATATTGCTTGTTAAATCCATTATGCAAGAAATTAAAATGTGAACACAAGATTTTTTTTTTTTTTTTTTATATATCTTTATTGGATTTTTTCCATATTTTGAACACAAGATTGATAATACAATAGACATGATACGCCTTGGATTGGAGAAGGAATTTGTAAAGACAAAACGAGATGAAAAATGTCCATCATGTCAAAACTTAACTCAGTCTCAGCAGTGTGCATGAAACATGTGAACATAATGCAAAAGTGGACTTTCTTATATGCAGCCTGTGTCCTTGTAATATTGTATACATTGTAGAATTTTGTATTTGAAGGGATTAGAGTTTTTTATATAGCACTAATCAGGGAAATCTGTAATTAAGGGTAATTAAAAGTTGGAAAAAATAATTTGTTTGGTTTAAAACATATGGAATGACAAGGCAAAAAAATCGCAGCCATACACCACACAGTTTTAGAGAGAAACCCGATTGGTTGGGGGTATGCGTAGTGAAACGGACTATAATATTATTATGCTATTTAACTCTCAGCGATTCCAGGGTTTTCTCCATTTTTATAAATTTCAAAGACCTTGGGTTTTGTTGTCTTCAAAAATTTGTCACTGAGAGTAAAGATATCAGCAAGTGGTCCCCTAATTTTGTTAAGAAATGTCTGTAGATTTGTTTTGTATGATTTTCAGACAGTTTCACTGACATATAGACATACAGACGGACAATATACAGTAGAACTCGGAAATAATGAGTTCGACGGGTCCAACCCTAATTACTCGCTATTTCCGAGTTGTCGCTATTCCGAGCAGGTAAAGTTCAGGGACTAGACCTGTCTATGTATGTACTTATTTTATGAGTTTGTTCACACTTTGTGTGTTCATGTTTGATTTGTGCATGTGTGATGCTGAGATGATGTAAAATTCATCTCAGTACAATGCCGATTCTGATCACTTATTGGTAGATCTATAATATACGGCACAGCTAAGCGTGGCACCAATGTGACACTTAGACTCGTGCAGTTAAAGGTACGGTGGGTTTTTCCATTCAAAGTGAAGGAATGTGCTAGGTGGCTTTTTTCACCCACACTAAATTTCTCTGACTGTTCTAGTTTTAGTAAAGTTTTACCCTCCGTAGTTCCTAGCATGGGGGAGGAAACACTCACTATTTCCGAGTTGGCCTCTTTTTCATACTCACTACTTCCATGCTAATTTTGTTGATTCAAATAAGGGAGAAAAATGGGGATTTAGACTTTACTCGCTATTCCAAGTTCTCCCTACTTCCGTCCACTTCCGAGCTCGTTACTTTCACGTTCTACTGTATATGGACTTTAGTTCATGAAAACGGACAAAAATTTACATGAAATGACAAACACTAATAAGGAAAAAAACTCATTTCAGTTTAGGTTCACAATTTCTGTATTGAAAGTTTTACATAGGTGTATTACAAATGGAAAAAAATGCATTTAGCTTCAAATTTCATCACAAAAAAGGAAATATTGGAACATTTAATAGGATATCGAAATCTGGTAAATAATGAGAGAAAAGAACCCAAGGGGTTATGATTTACTTCTGGAGATTATCTGCCCCCTGAAGCATGAAATTATTCAAACAAACTGTAACAGTAACAGAGATGTCCAGGGTGTCTCATAATCCAGTTATATTGATTCGAAGTGTGTTAGTAGGGGGAAAAAAGTTTGTACATATCTGGTGAAAACTAATTTAAAATTTTGCATTTATTTTTAGAAAGATGGTCGAGGATGGGCTTTAGAGAAATATAATATATTGATGATTTCTTTAGATAATACTAGCCCTTAGTCATTTATAACAAGAAAAGTCCATTCAGTTACAAATTCTGTCACAGATAAGGAAAATTTTGAATAAAAAAAGGAAGCTGTCAATATGCAAGAAATCATAAAAACTGTGAAAAGCGAAAATGACATTATGATAATGGAGGTTGATCATAACATCAAACTCACAAGCTGAGAGACCCTGCCATATTATATAATATGGTTTTCATAATACAATGTGGATTGGTTGAAATTATAAGCAGAAAAAAAAACTGGAAAAAAAGTTGAAAAAAAAAAAAAAAAAACAACAGAAAGAAACTTCTGTAAGACTATTATGAAACCGAATTCGCTGACTGAGATGCTTTCTTTGGATTTTATATATAAAGTACCATAAGGTTAGCCATAAGCCAATTATAAACAAGAAAAAGCTATTTGGTTATGAATTTTACCAAATTTGGAAACAAAATGAATAAAAAATTAAGAGTGTCAAAATGCAAAAAATCAGCTTGAAAAAAAAATAATAATAAAAATAAAATGAGGTGCAAGCTCTAGGTGCACAGCATCATAATTGCAATCTTCAAACTCAAAACTGGGAACCTTGCCACTATATGGCTTTCACAATGCAATGGGGTTAGTTTGAACTTGTTTTAGTGGGAAAATTATAACAAACTTGGTGGTGGTGGTGGGGGGAGGGGGGAAGAAAGACATAGTATTACAAAATAATGACATGTTACGAAGCAGAAATAACTGAGTGAGCCTCAACCATGCAATTTCTATCTTCATGCAAACAAAGAAAAGTTCCACATGTGGCACAATAATATCTTGTCTTTAACTCCTTATGATATCTTGTATAGCATAACTTGCAATTAGCCCTTTTCTTTGAAATATAAGGTAGAATTTGATGACTCATTTCCTTTCCCGCAACAGGAACCTCCTCATCTTCTTCTATCCCTCCCAACTGTCTAATTAGTTCTAAAGTAAAGTCTAATTGGTTATATCTATCACACCTTTGTAATTCTGGAATGTGCGAGTTTTGTTTTCTATATTCTTGAAACAAAATGTAACTATTTACTCTTGCGATATCAATGAAATGTAAAAATAATGTCTTCCACCACTTATTACTTTTTCCCAATGTATTATACTGTCCTATCAATTGATCAGATAAATCTGCACCATTCATGTTCTGCTTATAATCCCTTACTAATTCTGGCTGATTTACTTCTAGTCTTCTAAATTCGCCCCCACCTTTGGACCTGTGGACTATGTCTTTACTATCAGCTTTGTGTATTGTAGATAAAAAAGAAATTGTTTTGTTGTCCTTCCACTGCATTGCTAAAATATCCCCATCCCTTTCCCATCTCATATCTCCTCTACTTACCTTCTTTTCCCAAGCTTTGACATCTTTTAGATAGGTTGGAAACCCCTTTCTGTTCACGAACACTGTCCCACAAGCTCTAATACCTTTACGAACAAGATCCTTCATAAGCTGCACCCCGCTATAAAAATTATCAAAAAACAAATGATATCCCATACCAACTAAACTATTTACAAGATACATGACAACATCATAAGCCAGACCAATTTTAGAAAGTTCTTTATCCTTCCCCAAATAAACATCAAAATTATATGTGTAACCCGTTTTTGAATCCGTTAACACCCATAACTTCATCACCAATTTGGTTGGTTTATCCCCAATGTACTGCCGAAAAGAATACCTGCCCTTATTTTTTACCATCCTCTCACCAATTGAAATATTTTGATATGGTTGAAAAAGTTTCATACATTTGCATCGAATGTAATCCATAAGAAATTTTGCTTTTGCCAGCTCATCCGTTTCATCTTCTAACTCTCTGTTACTTACTTTGAGGAAAGACATCAGACACTTGAAACGCCATATTGGCATGAAACGACGAGCCCACAAACCATTCAACAAGCTTTTCTCAGTCCAATACATCACAACACGCGGAACTTTCACAACACTCATATACATCAACAAACCAATCAATTTATAAAATTCATCCACATCCACTTCTGTCCATCTCTCATACATACTCCACTTTTGCTCACGCACACTCTCCGCATACTGATTGGTGAACTTACACAGCTCACCAATCAGGCACTCCGTGAAAAAAAGAAAAAAAAAATCAACTGGCCGTAGCAAATTCTTTAGAACAGCCCTTGTGTGGTGATCCTGCAGGTGAAGCCCTGGCTCCCTCTCCGGTCGAAAGGCAGGAACAGGGGTTTTTGGACCACGATCCGTCGTCTCATCTTCCTTCACAGCTGTCTCAGTACTTGTAGTCTCAAGTTTCAGCGGCTGACTTGGCCCAGGCTCGGAGGTGCTTGTACTGAAGAAAATAAATAATAGACCAAAGGAATATACAAGCAACAAATAAATACTTAGATGTATGCATATCCATACATCTTAGAACGAACCACACATCACCATCTTCGACTTCCCTGCTACACTATTTAGGCCTACACACTCCTGACCTGCATTACCTTCATTCATTTACTTACTAGTCTAGATCTAATTTAATTTCAGTATGAACAGGGCATTGAAACTATCACTACACACAAGTTAGGTCTAGATCTAGATGGAAGTAAATCTCCAAATCTAATTGACAAATACCAGATCTAAAAGTAATTTCATGACATTATAGTCATCTAGATCTAGAGTTGAATTTTAGAATCGAGATTGAGATATACAGAAGTAGTACAAACCTTGGCTGGGAGATAAGAGTGGACTCATTGGGTTCCTGTTCATCCTCCTCACTCATCTCCTCATCAAATTCAGGAACCCATTCTTCATCACCACTATCGTCCAGCATCTGAAGATACTCAATGATATTTTTATCATGTAATTTGTTCATTTTGAACAAAGAAATTTAAATGAAATTAGGATGGCTTGTCAAACGAAGAGAGAGGAAATCTTAATGGCTGACGGAAAATGTAAACAATGCCACGGCGCAAATGACCTTATTATAAAAATGATGATTATTTTCAATACAGTAGAACCCAGATATCTCGACATCCATTAAGTCGACTTTCGGCTTAAGTCGACATCATTTGAAATTCCCAACTTTTTCTCTATACAGTATTACTACGTCGACATCCGATAAGTCGACATTTTTATACCCTCTTTTCTCTTAAGTCAACATGAATAGCCCGAACCGATGGTCTCATCACGAACTCCAGGGCCAAGCCATGCGCATGTGTGAAAAGAAAGATGGGCCCAGAGGCAATTACTAGATCTAAAGTTGATTCCTCATGCTTGATTTAGTGTTACAAGTTACAATAATGAAGAAAAAGTGTGCGGCCTGGCAAGAGCATGGGTTGGGTAGTGATGGCGAGACGAGAGAGTGGATGGGGGTGAAAATTAAAGGGGAAAAGGGGGATGGGCGACGTGGCGTGCGGGAGGAATGGTGAATCGAACGGGCGGTTGAGGATGACAGCGGATGGGTGGACAGGGGAACGGATGGTTCCGAGCTGGAGTGAAAGGAAAGAAAGAAAAAGGGGGTGGGCGGAGTGGGGAGGGGATGGCGAGGTGATCGGGTGGTTGGTTCTAATGTCTTTCTTATCAAATTAATATTATACCAGGTGACCCAAAAAAAACGCAACACTCGTTTGATGTTGTAAAATCATTATTAACAAAGATATTTTGATAAA
>JBCHJU010076699.1:0-11069 GCA_039654505.1 Plocamopherus imperialis | reverse complement strand
GATTATCCCAACTAGAAAGCCCTGAGATCGTCCTCTTTGGATGCACTGGGCTATATCTCAATCAAACAAACAAACAAACAAACAAACGCAATTAGATGGCATTCCTGGTGGAAACAATAAATCAATGAATTCCAGAGGAGATTGATGTTCAACTTCCATTATAGAATTATTACTTCTATACTATCTTTTTCCTGTCCTGAAAACAGATTCATTGTGATTTCATTTAGCTCTTCAACATCATTATTGGTTGGACAAATGATGGCTCACGGTGATATACAAGCAGGATCAGTATACATGAACTGCATGTCTCTAAACACAAAACGAAGCAGTTCTGTTTGATTTGCTACAGTCATATCATGTGGAATTTTAATTGAGAAAGACCCGATATTCTGCCTTATTTTTGCTGTTTCCCATCTCCGATTTGTACAAAAATTAAGCAGCAAATTTCAATGATTCTCCAGTTAATGCAACTTGCATTTTCTTTGCCATGTACAACATTGATTCTGTGCGGTCTTGAGCCATGACGCATCATTGGCAATACCTGTCGCCAATCTCAAGCCAAGAGAACAGTTATTTCTCCGAAAGGATTTAGTCTTTTTGACATACATCTCATAGGCTCTATGCACTGCTTCAAAAATATACTAGAGTCCCATTGAGCTTTCATCAACAATGATCAACCCTGGTTTTTACAGCAACTTGTCTGTAGCGTCATTTGAGGAAACACTGCAAGTGGAATCCTCATTTATTGACAGTAGAATCTTGCTTCGACTGTGTTGGGTTCTGCAAATTGTAAGTAGAGTTGTTGATAGACCTGATGGAGCGGTGATAAGGGTCTTTTTCCTTTGGAATGCACTGCAACGAGTATCAGGTTGATTGTGTGAATTTTGTCAGTGCCTCCGCTTGCATCTAAAACAATAAAATGTCGTTCTACTCTTGTAAATGACCCACTCAACTACACCATCATACACTCTCTTTTACTCTGCATTAAGTTGACGATATTCTTTTTCTACCTTGGGCTGTAGACTTTTGAAGTCATAAGACGTCTGCTCATGAACAATGATAGGCAATCCATTGGAGTTTTAACATAAAGTTGCATGTGGCAACTGGAAGTACCTCCGAAGCTCTAGAACTTCATTGTCCAAAATATCCTGTAAGTGCAAGGAAGCCTCATTTTCAATTTATTGGTTGATCTGTGATACACTGTCTCATGACATCACGACATAATTCTAACTTTTGTTTTATCTAAAACTGAAGTGGACCCGACGGGCCACATTATAGCTATAATGTTGCAAAGATTTGCCGCAATTGAGATCCAAGTCTGATAGCAGAAGCTTCGGCTATCTTTTTCTACATCATCATCCAACAGACCTAGTACTTTGCATGTCTCCTGAAATGTTGTGCATCGAACGCCAATGATGCTTTTAAGAATATCAAAGCTCATTGTTCCTGCCTTGATGTGTAATAGCATTTTAGATGGTGCAGTTTTGCTTGGTGAGAATTGAGAGCGACAGTAGAGATTCTTCCGATGTAATATGTCCTACAAACATCATTGAGAATTTTGGTTTCCTCTTTTTCGGCTCTGCCATTTGTGATCTTTCTTATTGAAAACAAAAAAGCCTGGAATATCAAGATACGTGATCGTTTTAGCAGATGGGTCTTCAGCATTGGTTTGAAATATGCTGTCAATTTAGTCACGGGAAGCCCACGATCCACAATTTGTTGAGTTTTGTTAGGTTTAAAAGGCAATTTGCTCACTGGGAAAATGACAGGGCAATTTTCACATGGTGATTTTATCGGTGAATTTCAAAGCCGAACAGTCGCCAGAATGTCCCACTGGAAAATATAGCGAGCATTGAAGTACATAGTAATTTCTTCCTTTTACGTGGTTATTACACTCTCTCATCTCCACTATGATTCCGTCTTGGCCTTGAGTAATGATTTGCAAAATATTGCAAAGCCTCAGCTAAATGCACCACTTCAATGTTGATGTGAGCCATGCACGCTAGTGTCAACCGCTGTTATTTGGATACTGTGTGTCATACCTCTCTTACTGGACTTCTGCGACGATGCTGTTGATAAGAGGTTTCTCTTACCATGGTGTTGTTTTGAAATGGTTTCGAAAAAACTTTACTGCAGCGGTTGCCAACCATGCAAGGGTTATCAGGATTGACAGCTCCGCATGGTCCATGAATATTTTGAGATTTAACAATTTTGTAAAGTTTTGGTTTAACCCGTTGTCGGGAATTTCAGTACAAATAATTCCATCAATATCGTCTGTGGATGTTGGTTTGGAGTCTGTATGCATAATAAGAAGAATGTGGCCATGCGGTAATACCCTTTTCTGGGACTCAATGATTACAGTATGACCTTTAACATTTCCTAAGATTTGCTTCTTGAGACGTTTATCTATTAAATAATCACATTTGAGTTTGAAAACTATGCAGCACAGGCCTGGCCAGTCACATGCTCACCATTGTTCAAGGTTGTTGTGATTTCAGGCCATTTCTGATTGTACGTGAAGGTAATAACGAAATCTGGTTTACCGAGAGGACGAGCAATGGCCGTTGCATTCCGAAATGTCTCAGAGTAGTAGAATCTTGGTGATCCATAGATGGCGGATGGAAAGATGATCTGTCTGCCAAAATTGAGACTATCAACAAAGGAATGTCATGAGGGCACAATGAATATTGGCTGTGTGTGACCATCCCTGAGGTAAACTCTCTACTTTTTCTATCCTCTGTCTTTCCTCCCCATAATGAGGAATGATACACGGCTCAAATCTGTTTTGGAATCACCTGCATATGGTAAAGCCACTTCCTATGGTCTTGTGGGAATTTCCACCAAAATTTCATTTCGGACATTTCAAATACATAAACGTCGTATTTCACGATCCAATTTGAAGCGTCGGTCTACCAACCGATCATCATTGTTTGCTTCTCACATCATGCACGTCATGATTAAGTGCCAGGTTCCAGTGGGATGTCCTGTATGACTTGTGAATCCTCCTTTTAAATCGTTGTTTATCATGAATGGATTTTGGCAATTGTGTTTCGATATTTTCACTTCCCTGGCTCTGGTCATTCATAATGTATCATTATATCTAAAAGATTATTTTTGAAAGACTTCTAGTTTCATTGAGCCCATATATAGACATGCCGATACTCTTCTCGTAGAAACCACGTATGCGGGGCTATAATATTTAATAAAAGTAAACGAAATTTGTATACCCGACTCAGCATTTCCATACAGCCTACGCCTTTTAAGAGAGTTGAAAGACGCTGTGAAGTTTGTCCGCGTCCGTCCTATCTCTGGATATATACATGCTCTTTCAAAAAAAAACAACAACAAAAAAACGAAATAAAGCCTACAATTGTATTTTTGGTTTATTACGATACGTATTACACATAATCTTGCATCTCAGTCCATTCATGCCATTTCTAAGGAAAACTGAAAAATGGTGACATCATGTCCAAGACGTTTGGCGAAACATGCACATACTCGTATTTCTCCATTACTTGATGCATATGCCTGGCATCTCAGTATATCCATGCCCATTTAAAGGAAAGCTGAGATGATACCATAGATGTCTAGATTGCGTGTATCTGACATTATATACACCACAAGAGCTGTTTGAATACATTTCATGCATTTGCGGATCCACCTTTGACGGAAGGGGCGGATGACTTTGTATCATGCAAATCCCAGTATATCAATGCCCATTACAAGGAAAGCTGGGAGTTCAAACAGGTATTTTGTGTAATTCGCACATTATACATAAGACTTGAATATCCTGCACATTTTCAAACATGTGTGCTTGAATTCTCTTTGTTACATTAGAATACTGTGTCCAATGATAAGAATTAGGTGGAGATATAGAAAAACGCTTGCATAGCTTAATGTTATCATTTAGCAGTCTTTCAAAAATAATCATATATGAAAGATATAAATTATACAATACGATTAACCTTATCCAGAGATGTGTAACATTGAAAGACATAATATGGACTGGCATTTATTAAATTAGATAAGTGTTTTAAGAGGATCAGTAAGACGAAAGATAAGAAAAACAGATCTCTTTAACTATGTGCCTCTCGTTCCTACATCCTTTACAGTTACTGTCGTTTTTCGATCCGTTATCTATCTGAAAAAAAAACAACAACAACGTGGTAGGACTGCCTTTGTATCTTTGTTTCTCCATTATACTTATTATCTGTGAACTTCTGTTCGATTCTTAAAAATGGTTGAACCATTTACACCATTCGGGTGAAATACTAGGATAATTTTTTTTTTCCTGTCACTTTTTGACATTGGTTTATTCTTTTTGTCTCAGCCAATTGTTTCTTAAGACCTGCTTATTTTCCCTTACTAAACCAGTCTTTGGCAACCATTTACTCAACCTTGAAACCTATAAATCCTTGAAAAATTCTAGTGTTTGGGTCGTGTTTGGTCGACTTTTCTCAACAGAATTAAAGAATATGTTGTCATAGTGACATGTGACGTGTCGGCTCATGAGAGTTGTGAGTGTTTTCAAATACATGTGATGTGCTCATGCACTTGAATTTTGAACAGATATATGCAAGTTGAAGATGTATTTACGGCTTCTCATCAGTATTCAAGGTCAAACGGAATTTGCCTTTCCAAAACTGTCCTTTTTTCAGAATGGTGTAAAAAGTGTTTCCATTTTCGATCGATTCTGAGACTCAGCCAGAGACCGTTTTGAAATCAATTGATACAAAATGACTTTCCTCTCCAACGCCAGACCTTCGACTTGGAAAGAATTGCCCAGCTTGGCTTATTGATGGGGCTGAAGACAGGAACAGGCTTTTGGAACCGCCGTACTCTTGTAGCTATACAAAAAGGGCTTTTTGTTATTACTTTATGATTTAGACCTCCAACAGATCGTGACTTGATGAAGTGTCATTATCACACAGCCTGCGAATTGCCTTCAGGTGATTTTAGGCGTATGTAAAATGTACAATGCCATATAATAGTGACGACCCAAGCACTGATCAGTCTGCTAACCCAGTGGGATGTGTTCCTGTGACAAGATCCCCATATAAAACGTTACCAAAAAGCTTGGCACAACGACCGGGGTACCGTACTGCATCTTTGTGACATGCTACTGCCAGGCGATGCCAAGTAGATTAGAAGAATAAAGGGAAGAAAGATGAATGCAAATTGGAGATAAAAACCGAAAAATTAAGGCCCTGAAGATGGACAAAATTCGGGGAAATGGAATGTGACAAATGAAACAACGAAAACCAGCTCTCCCCTCCCAAGCCCTACTTGTCCCCACCCAAAAATGAACAAGCAAACCCCTCTCCCCCCCCCCCCCTTCCTCCATCACCCCCCAAAAAAACCCTAAAAAACAACAAAAAAAAAACAACTAAAAGGAAACCCAGCCTATACTACAAAATTTTACAAGGAAAGTTTGGTACATGGAAATGAATGACAGGGAAAAACGAAACGTATGTTACAAGAAGAAAAACAGAGTTGAGAATGAAAACGAAAGTGCTATAGTTGACAAGCGCCGCTTTTGACTTTCAATATGGTTTACATCATAGTTGTCCCATGATGCTGAGGTGCTGCAGGCATGGGTAAAAGCAATGAGAAACGTTGGGTGTGGATGTCTGGCTTCTAGGTCTCTCCGTGACCTTGGTTAGGGAGAAACGAAGGTCAAGATTGGCCGTGGAGTTAACACGGTATGACCGAGTCGTCGGTTTTTAGGGTCACTGAAAGGTGGGGGGACAGGCACTGTGCGTCTGTGGATGGGTAACCCTTCTGGTCAACGTGAACATTTCTTGTAGATGCTGACTGGGAGTGGGTCTGGCAAGACTTCTGGTCAGGACAACGGCAAGGCCATTGGCACTCTGCTGTCATTTGATTGAAGTTGGGAGACATCTGAACCAATGCTTTATTCTGTCTGTCCTATTTCTATTTTACCTTTTCTATGCTATTTCAATTCTCTATGTCTAATTAAAATTACATGATTTCCTTTGAATTATAATAAGTTTACCCATATCCTATTGCTTTATTGTCAATATGTTTCGTGTACTATTTTTTCTTAAGCATGCTTTCGATTTCGGTTTCTGCTGATTTTGTTTTCTTTCTCGACATTTTTCACTCCTAGATGTGGTGCACAAGCAATGATGGTTTTGGCATTAGATTTTCTTCAAATGAGTACTCAACGATGAGCTCGTTGTTGTAAGATGTTTGTTCATGTTGTTTTTTGTTGTTTCTGTTGTTTGTTGTTGTTGTTGTTGTTGTTGTTTGTTGTTGTTATTTGTCGTTGCTGTTTGGCGTTGTTTGTTCTAATTCTCGTTGTCCTTGTTGTTTTTGTTGTTTCTCTTGTTGTTTGTTGTTGTTGTTGCTGTTTCTTGCTGTTATATGTCGTTGTTGTTTGGTTTTGTTCCTGTTTTTTGTTTCCACTGTCCTTGTTCTTTTTCTTGTTGTTGTTTGGTGTTGATCTCGTTGTCCCTTTTGTTATTGTTGTTGTTGTTTGATGTTCTTTGGTGTTGTTGCCGTTGTCCTCGTTGTCCGTCTTATTATTGTTGTTGTTGTTGTTGTTGTTGTTCTCGTTGTCCCTATTGTTGTTGTTGTTGTTCTCGTTGTCCTTATTGTTGTTGTTGCTGTTCTCGTTGTCCTTATTGTTGTTGTAGTTCTCGTTGTCCTTATTGTTGTTGTTGTTGTTCTCGTTGTCCTTATTGCTGTTGTTGTCCTTATTGTTGTTGTTGTTGTTCTCGTTGTCCTTATTGTTATTGTTGTCCTTATTGTTGTTGTGGTTCTCGTTGTCCTTGTTGTTATTTTTATTGTTGTTGTTCTCGTTGTCCTTGTTGTTATTGTTATTGTTGTTGTTATTGTCATTTTCCTTGTTGTTGTTATTGTATTCGTAGTCTTTCTTGTTGTTGTTATTGTTGTCGTTGTCTTTCTTGTTGTTGCTATTGTTGTCGTTGTCTTTCTTGTTGTTGTTATTGTTGTCGTTGTCTTTCTTGTTGTTGTTATTGTTGTCGTTGTCCTTTTTGTTGTTATTGTTGACGTTGTCCTTGTTGTTGTTGCTGTTATTGTTGTCGTTGTCTTTCTTGTTGTTGTCTTTCTTGTTGTTGTTATTGTTGTCCTTGTCGTTGTTGTTGGTATTGTTGTCGTTGTCGTTGTTGTTGTTATTGTTGTCGTTGTCGTTGTTGTTGTTATTGTTCTTGTTGTTGTTGTTGTCCTTGTTGTTATTGTTGTCGTTGTCCTTGTTGTTATTGTTGTCGTTGTCCTTGTTGTTATTGTTATTGTTGTCGTTGTCCTTGTTGTTGTTATTGTTGTTGTTGTTGTTGTTCTCCTTGTCCTTGTTGTTATTGTTGTTGTTGTTCTTGTTGTTGTTGTTCTCGTTGTCCTTGTTGTTATTGTTGTTGTTGTTGTTGTTGTTGTTGTTGTTGTTGTTGTTCTCGTTTTCCTTGTTGTTATTGTTGTTGTTGTTGTTGCTGTTGTTGCTCTCGTTGTCCTTGTTGTTATTGTTGTTGTTGTTCTCGTTGTCCTTGTTGTTGTTGTTGTTCTCGTTGTCCTTGTTGTTATTGTCCTTGTTGTTGTTGTTGTTGTTCTCGTTATCCTTGTTGTTATTGTTGTTGTTGTTGTTCTCGTTGTCCTTGTGGTTATTGTTGTTGTTGTTCTCGGTGTCGTTGTTCTCGGTGTCGTTGTTGTTATTGGTGTTGTTCGTTGTCCCTGTTGCTCTCTGTTGTTGTTTGTTGCTGTTGTTGTTATTGATGTTGCTCTTGTTGTTTGCTGTTCTTGTTATTTGTTTGTTGTTGCTCTGGTTCTTAGTTTGTTTCTCTTGTTTGTTGTTGTTGGTGGTGGCATTCTTTGTTGTTGTGGTTGTTGTAATTGTTGGTATTGTTTTGGTCGTGGTGTTGTTGTTGATGTTGCCGTTCTGGTCGTTGGTATTGGTATTGTTGCTCATGGATTTTTGCTCGGTGATGGGTATTTTGTTGGTTCGGTGTTGTTTATGGCAGTATTGTTGGTGGCAGTGTTGCTGTTGGCAATGGTTTCGCCGTTGGTAGTGGCGTTGCTGTTGGTGACAGTGTTGTCGTTGGTGGCAATGGAGTTGTAGCAGTGGTGTTGTTGTTGGTGGCAATGGAGTTGTGGCCGTGGTGTTTTGTTGTTGGTGGCAATGGAGTTGTGGCCGTGGTGTTGTTGTTGTTGGTGGCAATGGAGTTGTGGCAGTGGTGTTGTTGTTGGTGAGTGTTGTGCATTGCGTTGTTGTTCTTGACGGTGTCGTTGTCGGTTCGGTATTCTTGATGGTGGCGGTGTTGGTTTTTTTTTTTGTTGTTTTTTTTTATGACGATGTTAAGCGTGTGGCGGTGTTGTTGTTTTTAGCGGTGGCGTGGGTGATGGTGTCGTTGTTGGTGACGGTGTCGTTGTTTGCGATGGTGTCGCTGTTCGTGGCGGTGATGCTGTTGGTGACGATGATCTTGACGTCGGTGGTGTTGTTGTTGGCGTTGCTGTTTTAGGGGATAGTGTTGTTGCTGGTGGCAAAAGCTTCTCGGCGGTGGTGTTGTGTTTGGTGATCTTTCTAATGGGTTTTTCCGGTTTTGTTGTTGGCATGGAGTTGTTGGAATCGGTGCTGTTTTGCTGACGTTTTGTTTTGTTTGGCAGAGTCATTGTTGGTGGTGGTATTGGTGACGGTGTTGTTTCTGTTAGTGGGTTTGTTGTTGGTGGTGAAGTTGTCGCTGTTGGTGTCGTTGTTGTTGGTGATGGCGGCTTTGTGTTGTTGGTGGTAGCGGTGTTGTTGGTGGTAGCGGTGTTGTCTTTGGTCGTGTTGTTTTGGTTTATGACTTTGTAGTTGGTGGCGGTCTTGTTGGTTGCCGTGTAGTTCTTTGGGTGTTGTTGTTTTTTGGGGGGGTGCGATGTTGTTGTTTACGACTTTGTTCTTGTTCGTAGCCGTTGTTTTTTTTTTTAAGTTGTCGTTTGTGACTGTGTTGTCCTTGGTGTTTTTGATGGCGGCAGTGTTGGTTGTAGAGGCGCTTTCAATGTTGGTGATGCTGTTGTTGATGTTGGTGGAGTTGTCTCTGGTGATAGTGTCGTTGTTGCAGATGGTGTTGTTGGTGATGGTGTTGTAGTTAGAGGTGGTTTTGTTGTTTGTAAGGGTGTTGTTGTTTGTGGCGATGTTGTTGTTGGCGAAGTTGTTGCTGGTGGCAGGTTTTTTGGTTACGGGGTCGTTGTTGGTGAATGTGTTATTTTTGTTGGTGTTATCGTTGGTGTTGGTGTTGTTGATTTTGTTGTTGATGACGGTGTCTTTGTTAGCGATGTAGTCGATGTTAACGATGTTGTTTTGTTTTTGTTTTGTTTTTTTGTGCCGGTGGTGTATGTGGTGACGATGTTGCTTTTGTTGACGGTGTTCTTTTGGTGATGGTGTTGTTGTTGTGATGGTTTTGTTCTTTGTGACGGTGTTGTAGGAGGTGACGACGTAGTTGTTTTTGACTGCGTTGTTTTTGGTGACGGTGTTGTTGTTTTTGGTGACGGTGTTGTTGTTGTTGTGATGGTTTTGTTGTTTGTAACGGTGTTGCAGGAGGTGACGACGTAGTTGTTTTTGACTGCGTTGTTTTTGGTGACGGTGGTGTTGTTGTTGTGATGGTTTAGTTGTTTGTGGCGGTGCTGTTTGCGGTGCCTTTGTTGGTGACGTCGTCGTTGTTGGTCATAGTGTTGTTATTGTTGGCGTAGCTTTTGTTGGTGATGGTTTTGTTTTATGTGGCGATATTGTTGATTGTGAAGGTGCTTTTGTTGTTGTTGTTCGTTGTGGTTTTGTTATTTGGTGATGGTGTTTTAGGTGATTGCGGTGTTGTTGTTGATGATGGTGTTTAAGGTGGTGGCAGTGTTATTGTTGGTGATGGTGTTATTGTTCGTGATTTTGTTGTTGGTACTGTCTTTGGTGTGGTATTGTTCTTATCGGTGCTGTTTTTGCTGAAGATTTTGTTGTTTTAGTGTTAGTTTTGTTGGTGGTGTTGGTGTATATGTTGTTGGCAATGGTTTTACTGGTAACGGTGTCGTTGATGACGGTGTTGTTTTGGTGAAGGTGTCGTTGCTGTTGGCTGTGTTTTAATTACTTACGGTGTCGACGTTGGTGGCGGTGTTATTTTTTGTGACGCGTCGTTGCTAGTGATAACGGTGTTGGTTTTGCTGTTGGTGTCTGTTTGTTTTTTGTTGTGTGTGTTTTTTTTTTGTTGCTGTTGGTGTTTTTTTACGATATTGTTGTTGGTGACGGTGTTGTTTTTAACGATGTTGTTGTTAGTGGCTGTGCCGTGTGTCACGGTGTTGCTGTTAGTGGCGACGTTGTGGGTTGCGGTGGTTTTCTGTGGCGGTCTTGTTGTTGACGGTGATGTTTTGGCTGACGCTGTTGTTGATCGTGAGTGTGTTGCTTTTGTGGCGATGTTGTTGTTTGTGACGGTGCCGTTGCTTGTGTCGGTGTTGTCTTTGGTGTTTTGATGGGGGCAGTGCCTCTGAACTGGAACCCACAGGGCAGGAGAATGGTGGGAAGACCGAGACAAACATGGCATAGGATCACCGAGGAGGAAGCCAAGGCAGCTGGAATGACATGGCCCGAAATCAGGAGCATCTCAGAAAACCGCTGTGTCCGCTGGAGGAGTGCAGCTCCGGCCCTGTGTTTCCCAAGGAACCCAGAGGCGTAAGTCAAAGTAAGTCAGTGTTGTTTTTAGTGACGCCTTCGTTGTTGGTGATGCTGCTGTTGATGTTGGTGGAGTTGTTTTTGTTGATGGTGTCGTGGTTGCTGATGCTGTTTTTGTTGGCGACGATGTTGTACCTGATAGCAGTCATGTTTCTGGTGATGATGTTGTATGTGTTGGCGATGCTGTTGTTTGTGACGGTGGGTTTTTTTTGTTGTTGTGGTTTTGTTGTTTTTGGCTATGTTGCTGGTGGTGGCGGTGTTGTTGTTGCTGACGGTGTCGTTGTTGGTGATGGTGTTGTTGTTTGTGGCGGTGCTGTCAGTGGTGATGGTGTCGTTGTTGGTGATGCTTTAGTCTTTGATGGCGGTGTTTTCTTGGTGGCGGTGTTGTTAGTGGTGATTGTGCCGTTGT
>JBCHJU010076589.1:0-11069 GCA_039654505.1 Plocamopherus imperialis | reverse complement strand
CAAGGCAGGTGTAGTTGTAAGGCTAATACATGTAGCAAGGCAGGTGTAGTTGTAAGGCTAATACATGTAGCAAGGCAAGTGTAGTTGTAAGGCTAATACATGTAGCAAGGCAGGTGTAGTTGTAAGGCTCCGACTTGTACCAGTACAAGTCGACAACTCTGATGAAAAAGTTTGTATTCCTTGGTCATACAAACTGTTGGTTTGGAAAGCACTAGAGGACCGTTCGACCGAGGGCATACATAATATCTTGATGTGTTTAACAGGTGCATAATGTTGAAGATGAGGTATATATTGACGAAGATATATATAAACTGAAGATGACGTCTATAGCTGGAACGGGGGAGGGGGAGAGGGAAGGAATCCTGATGGCAACACGACGTATGACGATTAATGATCATAATGATGTTGATGAGAGCGATTAGGACGACTCCGACGCCGACGGCGACGTTGTTGATGATGATCATGATGATGACGACGACGACGACGATGGTGATGATGATGATGATATTGATGATGAGGAGGAGGATGATGATGATCATTGCAGTATGGCAATTATGATTATGATGAAGATTATTACGTTCATTACAATCAAAGTAACAAGTGTCAACAAAAACAAAAAGTCTCCAAATGGTCTCTAACATTTAAAAAAATGAACACTTTTTTGAGAAATGTTGTTAAAAACAATACACCAGATTTAACAGCTATTGATTGATTCTTAACCAAGTATTGGATGTTTTTATGCTGGAGGCCAAAATATCCTTCGCAATAGAATTCTTCACAGGTGAAAACACTGCTATGAAAAATGATAGCATTATGCGCCGTTCTAGTGAGGTAAAAAGTAAATTTCATTTGACTCAGTCCAAATCCTTTTAATCCTCGATCTAATGACTTTTTGGTCAAAACTGACTTGCCTCGAATCTCGGGGTGAAAAACCTTTTTTTGCTTCATTTTTTTATGACAGAACAGGGAATTTTATGAAAACAATGAGAGCATTAATTGGCAGATTCGACGGAACACATGCCCAATCTAAATTTGAAACTTACGCAGAGGAAATTCTGCAACCTCTTGCGGATCCAAGAAGTGGGATTTCGTCATGGAAACACAGTCAAACCCAGAACAAGGCACAATTTGAGCTTCCATAGAGTGAGTGTTCCATTTTGGATTTAATAACAGATACAGTTGCCCATGACGATTAGCTATGATCGTTATCTTCAGGACGGGTCCTTAAGGCACGCACTTGAAGCAGGCTTAATTCGGTGACCGCTTCATAAATGTCAGCTAATTCACCAGACTTGGAGCCATGTGTCGAATGTTTACAGCTAATTCACCAGACTTGGAGCCATGGGACTTTTTTGTCTGAGGTTACGTTTGAGACAATACGTACAGAAAGAACACCCAAAATTGAGATAGCTTAAAGTTGGGTGCAGAGATCTATGACATCAGTTATCGTGGAGAAGTTCAGAAATGTCTTTGAACACTTTACGAACTCATGATGAATGCTCATTTTGAGCATGTGCAGTAAAACTATAAAAGTGCAGAACATTTCTGTTTCTTTCCGTTAAATAAACTAGACAAAAAATTTTGTTCTGCGTTTGTTACATTGGTTCATTGTTTGTCTCCGGTACATTTCTTTTGAGTTGAAATTCCTTTATTTCTCTTTTTCTTTTGTGTGTGTGTAAAGTTTATTTCAAAGTGTTAATTTTGGGCATTTGTGTACGAACCGTTGTAAATTTCTTAATAGTGACACTAAAGCTGTACAATTTTTACAAAAAAAAAAAAAAAATTGCATTGGCCATTGCTTCCACTCTAACTTTTTTGTTTTCACATTAATTCATAGATTTTTGTTTAAACAAGCTTCGTTTTTATGGACACTCGGTATTAAACATGAAAGAGGTGCAGGTGACTGACCCTGTCCGTGGAGAATGGCGACTGGACCCTTCCCGTCCTGCTGTGTGCTACCATAGCCAGGTTGACGTTAGCCCCGTCCAACAAGGAGTTGAGGACAAAGTACTGGGCCAGTTCTATCTCACCTGGGGCAACCACAACACCTGGACCATCCGGGTTGTCTCTCCGTGCGGTGAACGAGTCGTCGATGGCAATAATGATGTCTGCAAAGCCCTGGCACGCTGAGGAGGTGAGGGGGGGTGGAGGGGGTTGAGGGAAGAGTTCGAGGGGAGGTTACGATAAGGTTTGGAAGAATGGACCGTAATGGCAGGAAGACAGGACGATGATGTTAGAAAGACACGATGGTATGTCAAAAAGAGAGGACAGAGATAATGATGATGTCAGAAAGACACGATGGTATGTCAAAAAGAGAGGACAGAGATAATGATGATGTCAGAAAGAGATGACGATGATGTCAGAAAAAATATGGTGATGATGTTGGAAAGAGATGATAACGATGATGTCAGAAAGAGATGGTGATAACGTTGGCCAGAGAGGACAGGCTGGCAGAAAGAGAGGACTATAATGTGAAAAATAAGCTAGTTTTCCAAAATCTAAATGAAAGGCATGTTCAGTTTCCTGATAAATCTTTGTCTTTCGAACGTTTTCCTCATTCACACACGGTGAAACTTGATAAAAAAGCCTTTGTATGATGTTACGTACGGGTTAACAGTAAACAAAGACTTGTCAGTAAGTAAGGACTTGTCAGTGAGTGAAAATTTGTCAGTAGGTAAATACTTGTCAGTGGGTTAAAACTTGTCAGTAAGTAAACAATTATCAGTAAGTAAAGTAGTCGTTTACTGTTGGTGGCAGGGGGCAGTGTTGTGGGCGGTGTGGTTGGCGCCAGGCTGGTCGTTTCTACTACAACTGTAGCTGAAGGAGTTGATGTTGCGGCCGCAGTTGTTGATGCCACTGTGGTGGGCTGCTCTGTTGTTGGTGCTGCTGTGGTGGGCTGCTCTGTTGTTGGTGCTGCTGTGGTGGGCTGCTCTGTTGTTGGTGCTGTTGTTGTGGTCGTTTGGCCCGTGGGCGGTGCCGTTGCAACAACTGGGGCATACATGAAGGCAAAGTGATGGATTAGTGTTGAAACACTCCTATAGCACCATAATAATATGAAACAATTTTGAGGTAAGGGGCTCGTTTATAGCACAATGAAATAGACCCGACTCGATAGACCTGGACAATTTCAGTAGGCCCATCGAGAATTATTACAATACAAACACAGGGTAAGTTCTTCAAGGAATGTATTGGCCTGGTCAAAAAGAACGCTTCACTTCGTGTGATGCTTAATGACAAGTGTGGGTTATTCAAGTTGTAAATTAGCCTGAAATAGAAATGGCGCTGTACTATTTTTGTGGAAATATGGGTTGTCCCACAAAAATGTGCTCGCATAATAAAATTGAATATCAAAACACGTTAAAGAAAAATCAAAACAACATTGATCAATTAAAACTACTAGTTGTTAACCCTTTTCTTCGAACATGAGAAAGAAACTTAAAAAACAACAGCAGCAACAACAGCAACAACAAAAACAACATCAGCAAGAACAACAACAACAACAACATCTACAATAATAATGATTATTATTATTATTATTATTATTATTATTATTATATCATTATAATGATAATAATAATATAATAATTATTATAATGATGATAAGAGTAATAATAATAATAATAATAATAATAATAATAATATAATAATGATAATAATAGTAATAATAATATTGAAACGTAATAATGATATGACATTTCGTATACAAAATAGATGTAAATACGCCTATATAGTTAGTTCGGGTACTGGATTGAAGGACCAATAGGGACAGAAGATTTATTTCTACCGACCGGTTAGTCGCCATGAGTCTGTGGGCAACGACTGTCGTCTACTCCAATCATTTTCCACCATCATCAAGTTTTGTGATTTTGACAAGATCTGCCTGAAGCTCTGCAACACAGCGCTGATGGAGAATGACAAACCTGACTTCTCTTCATTCGTGAACATTATCCCGGTCCCCAAGTCAGGTGACCCATGCAACACCATTAACTACCGAAGCAAAAAGGCTCATGTGCGTCCTAGCCAAGATGTCCAACAAGGTGATACTGAACCCGAAGTTAGTTCGGGTACTGGATTCAAGGACCAATAGGGACAGAAGATTTATTTCTACTGACCGGTTAGTCGCCATGAGTCTGTGGGCAACGACTATCGTCTACTCCAATCATTGTCCACCATCATCAAGATTTACATCGAGATCTGAACCTATGCTTTTGTTACAGATAGGTTGTTTTTTTTTTTTTCAAGATAATCGTAGGCCTATCACCATCTAATCTGAAATCTAGATCTAGATATTGATTTTATATTTGATAGTAGGCCTTATAGCTTGTGAACGCTACGCCTTATTAAGGCTAGGCTACAGACCAAATGCATTCTATATCCAGATGATGTAAACAGTCCCGGCCTAGATAAATATATCTAGTTGTAGATCTATGTCTAGATTTTAGATTGCGATAAGATTAGCCTATCGTAATGAAAATGAATTGCAGCTGCCTAGGCCTAGGCTTGATGTCAGCCATGCCTACCAACACCTAGGGCCTAGGCCTAGACTTGATGTCAGGCATGTCTACCAACACCTAGAGCCTAGGCCTAGAGTTGATGTCAGCCATGCCTACCAACACCTAGGGCCAAGGCCTAGACAAGTAAATGTAGGCCCTAGCCTAGGCTTAGACCTTCCTGCTCTGTGACGCATGCCCCTTTTTGATGACGTGATAAGAACAGGCTCAGGCTAGCCACAATATCAAGTGTAATTGGGAGCCACGGGAGGGCATTGTTATTATTGAGCATTGATTTGCTGAAATCGTCTCTTTCGTAGAATTTTAGTAAAACCAGCATCCCTTGCATACCTTTTAATACAACAATGCACACCTTAATATTTTTTTCCCTTTGTTTATAGCCTACCATCATGGAGATACGTTCTGCTGTCGTCTACTTTTTGCCTACTTGCTTAAAGCGGATCATTCCGAGATTTCACCAGGGACCTCCATACATCTCTTCCATCGGTTTGGCTTGGTCGTGGACGCTAGTCGCTCCTATGTCTCTCATCAGTGTGTCCACACATGGTTCCTTTCGTCTTACACGTCTTCGGCTTCCGTGCGTTGGCTCCCATTAAGGTAATTTCTGGGTACTCAGGATGTCTGTAGCAATGGCCTGCTGGACGAAGTCTGCGTTCGGCATTTTTCTTGTCAACTCTTGGGAGTTTCCCGTACAGCTTACTGTTTGTAGTGTGAGAGCTCCAGTGAACGTTCAGGGTTTTTTGCAGCATTCTGGTGTATGTGCCCCTCAGTGACCTTTCCGTTGTGTCCGTTATAGCCAATCTTTCACAGCTATAGACGAGGATTGGTTTCTACTTTGGGAACAAGGAATTTCTTCTTTGAGTCTGGATTCATTCCCCATTTCCAGATCTTTTCATGTCGTTCAGGGCTTTCCTGGCAAGAGATTTTCTGATGCTGGCGTCCTTTGCCGAGTCGTCAACCCAGGAACCCAGATACTTTAAATAATCTTTCTGCTCTAACATAGTTCCGAGTCTTGTGGTTGTGGGGGGGGGGGGGTTCTCTGCAGTGTTGTACGCGAGGTACTTTGTTTTGGGGCCATTCAAACCATGACCTACTCTGTTGCATTCCCCCTCGACTCTTAGGAGGAGCTCTTGTGTCTGTTCGATTGACTCGGCCGGATAGGAGAGCGATGCCATCTGCATAGTCAAGATCGGCCAGGACTACTTTGGGGGTGTCTTCGTGATCTCTTGGGAGCTGTGGTGAAACCAAGTGCCTCTTCTTTGCCATCCGTCAGTGCTTCCCTCATTACGTAGTCAAGCACAATGACGACAAGGAAGGGTGATAGTGTGTCTCCCTGGATCGCTCCGGCCGAGATGTCAGATAGTTCTGTTTTCTCCGTCGGCTGTTACAACTCTTGCCTTTGTATTATTGTTCATTCGATCGATGGCTCTCATCAGGTTTATAATTCCATGGGCTTTGAGAATTCTAGTCATCTGGGCTCTGTGAATTGAATCCAATGCCTTCTTAAAATCAATTAGGATGTTTATTGCTAGGAGGTTGTTGACCTTCGCTCCTTCAGCAATTCTTCTCTGTGTCAGGATCTGGGTCACTGTCGGGTGTCCTGCGCGGAGGCCATTTTGGTGCAATCGAAGAAGTCTTGGATTGATGATGATGCGGGTGCGATTCAGTATCACCTTGTTGGACATCTTGGCTAGGACGCACATTTGCCTCGGTAGTTGATGGTGTTGCACAGATCACCTGACTTGGGCACCGGGATAATATTCACAAATGCCCAGAAGTCAGGTTTGTCATTCTCTATCAGCGCTGTGTTGCATAGCTTCAGACAGATTTTGTCAAAATCACAAAACTTGAGTACCACAGGGGCAGGAATGTCATTTCGCCCTGCATATTTTCCAAGTTTGGGGGGCGGGGAGGATTTAACTTTTCTGTATTCATAACAAAGGAAATTCAGTGACCTACGTAGACAAACAATGTTGGTGACCTACCTAGACAAACAATGTTGGTGACCTACGTAGACAAACAATGTTGGTGACCTACCTATAAAAACAATAATGTCGGTGACCTACGTAGACAAACAATGTTGGTGACCTACGTAGACAAACAATGTTGGTGACCTACGTAGACAAACAATGTTGGTGACCTACGTAGACAAACAATAATGTCAGTGACCTACCTAGACAAACAATAATGTCAGTGACCTACGTTGACAAACAATAATGTCAATGACCTACCTAGACAAACAATAATGTTGGTGACCTACCTAGACAAACAATGTTGGTGACCTACCTAGACAAACAATGTTGGTGACCTATCTAGACAAACAATGTTGGTCACCTACCTAGACAAACAATGTTGGTCAACTACCTAGACAAACAATGATGGTGACCTAACTAGACAAAAAATGTTGGTGACCTACCTAGACAAACAATGTTGATGACTTACCTAGACAAACAATGTTTGTGACCTACCTAGACAAAAAAATGTTGGTGACCTACCTGGACAAACAGATGCGGTCAGCTGAGCAACCAGAGTGATTAGCTCCGAGGCTGAGTTGACCCTCAAGAAGGAGGATGAGGTAGCCCCCAGGAGGGCCAGCTCGGCATTGAGGATTGGGGCGGGGACACCGTTGTTGCCAAAGGCTACTGGGATGATGGACACTCCACTGTTCCTGGCACGGTTGGCTTGTCTCTGGGGTCACGTGGTACAATGCCCCAAGGCAAGCAGGCAGGCAGGTACAGGAAGTGTCACGTGGTTGGAACGCAAGGCAGGTACAGGAAGTCACGTGGTGTGGAACGCAAGGCAGGTACAGGAATTGTCACGTGGTGTGGAACATAAGGCATGTACAGGAATTGTCATGTCAGGTAAGAGATCAAAAGAAATTTTTTTAATAAAGATCTCTACAATGTAGGCTTTTAACACATTTGCACTCATAGGAACGGTACTTGTCCCTGTTTCAGGTACCTGCACCGGACAGTGACAGAAAAGATCTGCCACTTTCTGAATTGATTTAAAGAGCTAGTCTATTGCAGGATACTTCCGGGTCCAGTGAAGCAACAAGGGAACATTTTCTTGCCTACCGACCCCCCCCCCCCCCACACACACACACACAACAAAAAACAAAAAACAAAACAAAACAAAAAAACAAACAAACAAACAAACAAAAACAAGAAACCAAAACCGCATGTTGTGTCCCTGAGAGCTTTTGAACTCGTAACCTTTGGGCCCGTGGTGCATCACTGTAACGCAGAGCCACAAGGCTCCATTCTCCACTATGTAGCAAGACAAAACAGTAAATTTTCAGGTTGAACCTCTTCTTCGGGCAAATCAAAAGACGATAAAATAAAAGAAATAACATGAATGCGGTAGAAAAAAAAATATAAAGAGAACAAAATCTAGATTTAATAAGAATTCAAAACAATCTTGAATGTTGAAAGCAGAGATTCTGGTATGAATATTATTTTCCTTTTGAATTGTTTACTATACGTCTGCTCAGTAGCTCCCCTCAATTTGATGAATAAAGCAAGTTGAATTGAGTTGAACTGAATTGACTTGAAGTTTCGAAGAGTTCTAGAAAATCCATTCAGTTTAATACAAATGCAATAATTTCAAAGGTAATTGAAATAGTCTCATGAAGATGCCGTTTGAAATAGTCTCATGAAGATGCCGTTTTGAAAAAGTCTCATGAAGATGCCGTTTGAAATAGTATCATGAAGATGCCGTTTGAAATAGTCTCATGAAGATGCCGTTTGAAATAGTCTCATGAAGATGCCGTTTGAATTTGTCTCATGAAGATGCTGTTTGAATTGGTCTAATGAATATGCCAGTTGTATAAGTCTCATGAAGAAGCCGTTTGAATTCGTCTAATAAAGATGCCGTTTGAATTTGTCTAATGAAGATGCCGTTTGAATTCGTCTAATGAAGATGCCGTTTGAAATAGTCTCATGAAGATGCCGTTTGAAATAGTCTCATGAAGATGCCGTTTGAAATAGTCTCATGAAGATTCCGTTTGAAATAGTCTCATGAAGATGCCGTTTGAAATAGTCTCATGAAGATGCCGTTTGATTTCGTCTAATGACGATGCCAGTTGTATAAGTCTCATGAAAATGCCATTTTAATTCGTCTAATGAAGATGCCGTTTGAAATAGTTTCATGAAGATGCCTTTTGAAATAGTCTCATGAAAATGCCGTTTGAATTGGTCTCATGAAGATGCCGTTTGAATTTGTCTAATGAAGATGCCGTTTGAATTAGTCTCATGAAGATGCCGTTTAAATTAGTCTCATGAGGATGCCGTTTGAATTAGTCTCATGAAGATGCCGTTTGAATTGGTCTCATGAAGATGCCGTTTGAATTAGTCCTTCTTGAGAAGATGCTGACTGCTATACAATATAATATGATTCAGCGACCGTGCCAAAGTGCGAACGGTTCTTGAACAGCGAACAGGCAACAGTGTGTACGGTGTTTACATAAGTAAATACACATTGCAAATTCATTTGTTGATTATCAATCAAAAGGGATGTGTTTTTAGGCTATGACTGAGACTCATGACCTGTAAATTGGGAGCTGAGTAGTTGGGATTTTGTTCTTTTGTTTCCTTGTTTTTTGTGTTGTTGTTTTTATTTTTATTTTGGCACTGTGAGAGCAAGACAGTTGGGGTTTGTGAGAACAAGATAGTCGAGGGAAGAAGCTAGAGGAGAGGAGAAGTGACAGTGAATCGGTAGATCTGAAAGTTGTGACAAGTGATTCTGATTTTATATTTTATTGAGGACTGTAAGTGTAAGTATAAGGGGGCCCTATATTAGATAGGATTACAGTGTAAATCAATAAATCAACTATTCTGTTTGGAATAGTGTATTTGAGAGGAGCCGGTTGGAAAGCTGTTTTGGCTCAAACTGAGATGAGTGATAGACTACCTCTGTTGTGCATTGACTTTTCACTACAGTTTTGATTCCTCTTTTCGAAGCAGGATATTGTATAATGAGGACAAGTGAGTTTTTAATTTTCATTGTTTGAATTAAATCTATACGTAAATAGGTGAGATTTAACGATTTTATGTATCCTAGAAGTAGATCAAAACGACGAGTTTTCATGAGCTTGGGCTCAAAAGAAAGAAAAAATTTATGATTTTTGTGCATTGTTGTATTAAGGCGTGTGCAATAGATTCTCAGTTTGATGGTCTTACCAATGTTTTTTAACTGCACGTCATTGCCATCATAGCGTTGATTCATGTGGTGATAAAACGATTCCTCTATCCGAGGAGTCGATCTCAAAAGTAGCTTTAAACGATTCCTCTATCCGAGGAGACGATCTCAAAAGTAGCTTAAAACGATTCCTCTATCCGAGGAGTCGATCTAAAAAGTAACTTAAAACGATTCCTCTATCCGAGGAATCGATCTAAAAGGTAGCTTAAAACGATTCCTCGATCCGAGGAGTCGATCTAAAAAGTAGCTTAAAATGATTCCTCTATCCGAGGAATCGATCTAAAAGGTAGCTTAAAACGATTCCTTGATCCGAGGAATCGATCTAAAAGGTAGCTTAAAACGATTCCTTGATCCGAGGAGTCGATCTAAAAGGTAGCTTAAAACGATTCCTCTATCCGAGGAGTCCATCTAAAAGGTAGCTTCTTCTGTAAAATACATGTTTCATCATTGCTCCATTGCACACCGGATTTGTTGACGCACCCACTTTAATTAGTTGCCTTTTAAAATGCATGTCCTAAATCTACGTCCAGATTTAAGTAAACTCCTCTCATGGTTAAATGAGCGAAATACAATCAATAGCTGCGACTAAATAGAATAACGTTTTCGTTTACCAATGACAAAAAACTTCCTGGTTTTCCTCTTGATAATGATTCAACCCATAAGGGTCACAAATTTGTTACGTTTTGCAAGCGCAATTTTTAAAAGAAAATTTTGGACGAATATAACTTTTTAATTCTTTCATGCAGAAAGCTAGTATTCAACAAGATAAAGATTTCCTCCTGCTTAGAGTGATAGTGTTTTGTATTTGGTTTGCCCGCATTTTATTGAGACATTCAATGATCATGAACCTGATTTGACCTGAACTTATTTATAGAGGCCACTGTATAAAGTTTGATGTACTTACAATGGAGTTGACGATGTTGGCGCTAGGCCCATCCAACAACAGAATGGTGTACTTCTGGGAACCAGTCCTACCCGTCTGCAGGTGGAGATCTGTGGAAACGGTCATTCCCTGGGCTACATTGCTGACACCAAACTGACCATCAAAGTTGAGCGACGACAGTAGGGCAGTCTGGGGGAATAAAAGGCGACTTCCGGTCAGTTTTTGTGTTGCTTATCATCAATAGAAACATATATTTTGAGAAATGGGGATTCGGAGGGGTGTGGGAGGGGGCGAAAGTACTCGAAGATGATATCGTTATTACAATTATTATCATCACCGTTATTAATTTTATTTATTACTATTATTATTATTATTATTATTTATTTTTGTTGTTGTTATTTTTATTATTTTTATTATTATTATTATTATTATTATTATTATTATTATTATTATTATTATTATTATTATTATTATTA
>JBCHJU010076588.1:0-17111 GCA_039654505.1 Plocamopherus imperialis | reverse complement strand
ATAATAATAATAATAATAACAATAATAACAAACAATAATAATAACAATAATAATAACAATAACAATAATAATAATAGATAATAATAATGATAATAATAATAATAATAATAATAACAATAATAACAATAATAATAACAATAACAATAATAATAATAGATAATAATAATAATAACAATAATAATAATAAAACATATGGTTGAACAAAGCACTTTGACAAAATTCTGATGAATCATACAAAAAAAGATAGATACAGAGGTGTATTGGAGCTAGAAGAGCATGATCTCTAACGTTCAATATAAGGGGTATAAAAAAAATTGGAATAATTCATACAAAAATAATATTTATGGGACTTAAATGCATCATTTTTTTTTTCCTCTCACAACAGTTGTACTGAACTGTCAGGGTTCAAAATTATATACATTTTCTACGATGTGAGGAATATGAAACTAATTCAAAGTATCAAACAAAACAATCTTGTAAAAAATACATAAGGTGTGTAGGGCATATATTCCACATTGATGTCAAATGTTAACAACTTGTGATAGGTTTGTGACACATGGAACTGTTAATGGCATTTTGAAACAATGGGATATTTCCATATTTACTCTTGATTTGTTAAAAATCTATTAACTTAATAATTATGACAAATTCTGTAAGGAAAGCTGAAGGTGCATGATGACAAATATAATCAAACAACCAAATTAAAATAACTTTTTGAAAAGTGAATCGAATTAGACCCCAAAAAACAAAACAAGCAAAAAAAAAACACCTACCTCTTATGATAATAGAAAATTGTCTAAATTTGTTAAATACGATCAGATACAATCTCAAGTTCTGTGTGGCAATGTATCTACTTTGGGCCATTTGTTTTGTAGATAAATGACGAGGTATGGAGTGGTGAAGAGAAAGGTGAAAGAGACTTTGCACATGGATTCTAGAACTGAATTTGCAAGTAAACAACTGTATGCAGGGAAGATCTTGTTGGTGAGTATGCAAAAACCTGCTTATCAGTATGTAACGGTACTTCTCTTTTCATTCCATCTCATTGTTTGTCATTGTATGCATGGACATGTATTTTACCACTAGCAAAAATTATGTTGCTTGCTGTCATTAAAATGCTGGTTTTATTCTTAGTACAATGAAACAGATCTAGACAATTTCAATGGGCCCCATAAAGAATGATTACAGACACACAGGGAAGAATATTTAACAGTAAAATAAGAAAGAACAATTTTGGGTCCACTGACACTTGAACTCCTCAAAAGGAGTGTACTGACTCGGTCAGTGAGAATGCTCTTCTACTCATAGGCGAGGCCATTCGATGCTACTTTCCCGAGGTTGAAGTTCAAGTCTCAGTGGATCCAAAATTGTTCTTTCTTATTTTTCGATCAAAAATTCCTCTGTGTTTGTAATCATTCTCTATGGGGCCTATTGAAATTGTCTAGATTTATTGTGTCAGATCTATTCTATTGTACTATAATCTAGCCCCTTGCCTCATACTTATTTCTTTCTTAGATTCTTTAATGATACCAATTGTCGGTAGATCCACACTAAGATTTCAATCATGTATCCATATTGATGACACATAAGGTAAACCATCGACAAATCTGTTGATGATGAAAGAAAACGTACCGAAAATAAGAATATAATAAATTATAATATTTGATGTAATATTTGTTGGAAGACACTGAACTGTATATTGAAGAATATGTTGAGAGAAGAGAAAAATGGAAATTGCCCAAGAAAAAACTAAAAATACCATTACATATTTGGAAAGATAAAATGCTGAGTAATATAATTTTTGTATATGGTTACTCTTGATGGGACAAAATGATTCAGTGTTTTTCAGTGTCATTTACAATGCTTTGTGAAAAGAAAGAAAGAAACAGGGAAAGGAAGAGAAAAGTTACTGAGTTCATCCTCAGTGCAATAGCCTCTGTCTTACATTCTACATTCCAGGTTAAATTTAAGCAAGCCTCTGACTAGTAATGATGTAAATGTTACAGGTACCGCTCATGGGTTCTGCTGTGAAAAATAGAAGGGCATCATGGTCGAGTGTTAGCACTCGAAGAGCATGAGGTCCTGGGTTCGAATCCCCAGTGTGACAGTTGCGATATTGAGTTCTTAGGAAAGGTTCTTTACACGCATTTTCCCACTCCACCTGGGTGTAAGAAGAGCACCGGTATCTTATGGTACCCAACTCTCAAGGCAATGGAAGATTTTGTATGTATGCTTGAGTGATAAATATAGTCCTTTCAAGCCTTTCAGCTCATAATTCGTAGGCCGGAGCTTATCCCCGTTTCCGTAGCATGAAGCGGACAGTGACAGATTAAATCTATCATTTTCTGAAGAGAATGCAGAATAAAACTCTCCCAGCTGAAGCTGTATGGTATTGGGTCGAGTGAAGCAACAGAGGTGAATTTTCTTGCTAATGGAAAAAAAAAACGCATTTGTCGCACGGTGGTACGAACCAGTGACCTCTCGTCCGTAGCCCAACTCTCTACCGCAGAGCCACTATGCCCCCTATTGAGTGATACTGGTACAACTACAAAATGGCTGCTTTTCTAATCCTATATGCTCTGTAAGAAGTTGAGATGGGTAGGCCTGTTGGAAAACTGAACCCTTGCGAATTGTGTAGAGCTCAATGAAGTGGATATGTACTCCATAAGAGCTCTAAAGTAAGAACAGTTTAAAGGCCATTATGGTCTATTCATTCTTGTCATAATTGACTGAAATGTGGGCTTTTTTTTTTTTCTTTTTTCTTCTGTTTTCACAAAATTTGAAAGGCCTATGATTCCAGTGTTCTCAAGCAATCTTGTGGTTTTACCATCTCTGTCAGTTGTGTCAAGGTACAAACGAACCCAAACTAAAAATATAATGGTGTTTTTTGTTTTTTTTTGGAAAATATTTACAATGCAGTAATGCAGTCCTTTTATCTTTTTTTTTTCACCACTTTTCAAATATGAAACTAGTAACAATTTTGTCAACTAGGGGGAGACTGAAAATGAGTAGCATCATCTTCATAAAATGTGAAATTTCATATCCATTGATTGATCTACTGTTTTGATGCATTTTCCCCAATGGTTAACGAGTTGGGTTTGAATAAATTTGTATTTAATGAAAAACCTGAACATGGAGTCCGACAACTAGAAATAAAATGTTAGGCAGAGGCGTTTTGTACTTGGACTGACCCATTGTTTAAAAAGGGGAAGAAGTGTGTCTTTAAATTGAAAACATGCTGTCTATGAGTGAGAAAAATCTACAGGTGAATAACAGTTAAAGAAAGAAAAATAACTTGCCTAAGAGAAAAAGGAGCAATATTCATGAATTTTTATTATTAATGTTATATAATTATAATGTGTATGTATATATATATTATATATTTACATATCAACATAATGATAATATTCAATAATTTTAAAAGTAGGTTACAAATAACATAATCTTTTTCCACAGGAAAGATTATTCAATAACTTACAGGAACGGCGCATACCGGGTATACAACACATGTACATTGTATATCACAACTAGGGTAAAAAATCAAATACCCTCCCCCTCCTCCCTCCCTCAGCCACCAACTCTTTTCCACTTTTTGTCACGTGAGTCTGTCATACTTCAGTAGTTTTGGCATTTACAAACTGAATTTTTTCAAGTCTTACTTTTCAAATTTCTCTGTTGCATCAGAGCTAAATTTTCTTTCGCCACGAAGGAAAAAGTTCTCTACACAAGCCATTTACGTCTAATCTTTGCTGTGGTTGTATGCTACCAGTACAATACTTTGACAAATAGAGAAAGCGATTCCCTTTTGATTTCTCTAAGAAATGTAACTCCTTTTGCCTATTTCTTGTAGGGGGGGCTCTTTTGCCAATGATAAGGATGTTGTACTTGTAGCAAATAATATTGGTATGCCTGGTCTAGTATGAATAATGAATGCCCAGCCACACTCCCTTCTCTAATAATCTTTACTGACCTGGTCCACCATTAGTCTGATGTACAAGAGCTTGCAGGGGTGTATGGAGCAGAAAGATGAGTACAGCCTGCTCTTTTTTATTTGAAACCAGCAAAAGTTCTTTTATATGCGCAAATGCACATGGGACCTCCTTGTTTACCATTCGTCTTTGATTTGACGAGGCTCACCACACGGACTAGGAAAGGATAGAAAAACCTGAGAAACAAATGCTTTCAGATGAGAGCTTGCTGGCTGGGATTCGAACCTGGGACGGTTGGTCCAATCAGTAATCACCAGTACAATTGTTTACATTGTCTCTGGGTTTTCACATTTATTCTCACTAAAAAAAATTATTCAGAAAGAGAAAGCGTACATATCAAAACATATTTTCACTCTTTATGGAAAATTTTTAACACAGAAAATGTTCAGTGATACATTTACAACACAGTACAATATGGTTTAAAATAAAATGTGATTTAAAAAGTGATAAACCAATTGAATGCTGTGGGAAGTAGAATTCTTGTTTATATACAACGGGGATAACATATAAAACTTGGTATAAAGTATAATAAGTATATAACATTTTCGATTCTCTTCATAAAACAGACATAGCTTGGATCAGAGATAATGCAGACATAAGAAGACACACATACATAATTATTTTTGCTTTTTGCCATAAGCTACATCAAAGCAAAGATTTTTAAAATATATATGTAACATATGACTTGCAATTTATCCATTTCTTATGCCAACTCAGTCGGCGTAATTCAATACATTTCAATTACAGTAATTCAAGAGATTTGAAGTAAACCGTCTGCAGATTGCAGGTATGTTTAAATTGTCTGACAGTGGTTTAGGGTGAACATATACGAACCCTGAGTCTCCTTGTTGCCTTACATTTGTTCTGGTTTTGTGTAAAAAAAAAAACAAAAAACAAAAACGCAGAAAAAAAATTCTTACATCCAAAACCTATTTTCTTTTATGAAAGAGTGTTTATTAAGGATCCGAAGGACGCACGCGCAATTCGTTCTTTTTGCTATTCACTCTACAACTGTATCAACAAACAAAAACAACATAGATCTTAGATGAGCTCAATAACACGAAACAACAGAATAAAGCTAGATTAGATCTAGACCCGGAGCAACGAACAACTGAGCATGCGTCATTTGGATATACAACAACACATCTTTCATGAAACCTTTAACTTGAAGAGTCTTTGTTGCATTAAATTGAAACGCTTAATTCTTTTGGTAACAGGCAGCCTTTCACACTTTCTTTCAGGAAAGGCCTGCCACAAGATCGGACTTACACTACAGGATGTCAGAGCTGTGTAAAAAAAAAAAAGTGTTGGAGCCCCCCTCTCTCCCTCTCCCTCTCTCTCTCCCTCCCCCTCTCTCCCCCTCTCTCTCCCTCCCCCTCTCTCCCTCTCCCTCCCTCTGTCTCCCTCTCTCTCCCTCCCTCTCCCTCCCTCCCTCCCTCTCTCTCTCTCTCTAATACAATATCAGGTGGAATTTTGAGAAGATACACTTCCCCATAATATTATGGACATATTAAAACTTCAGGTCTCTGGGCGGCCACCCAGATGCCCGCTTCTGAGGCCGTGTGGCCGTGAATTTGTAAGAATCCCATTGCTAAGACACCTTGTGACACACATTAAGGAAAGCGTGCCTCAGCGCAGACACTTTCCAAAGCTTAGCAGCCAACCGCGCGGCTGTTCAAAGTACGACCTTGGAAATTATTCTCTCCGTGGCCGCCCTAAGACTTGCACTGCATCTGAAAACAGACCTACACTTTTATATACTAGTACCAAACAAAACAGGACACCTTATTTATTATGCCTCCATAACACAATCATAAGCTTAATATACTTGAAGACATATTCATGTGCCGATGACCCAAAAAGGAATAGGCACACACGTATGTGGAGGAAAAATATAAACTTGGGATTCACTTGATGATGGGTGGTAAGTGGAATGCAAGAAGCCGTGGTAGTGTGGCCGCATGTATCATGGCTACATGTAAAGCTTTGGGCAAAACGGAAAACAAAATCAAAAGTGAAGATTATACATAAATATTATACAGTCGACTCCGCTTCACTCGATGTAAGTTAACCGTTGATAGATATTATACAACAGTGGGGGTCTGTTCCAAAGAAAAAGATAAGTTATCCGAAAATCAAGTTAAGTGACGTTGACTTAAGCGGAGTCGACTGTATACTATATAACCCATTTAGACATTGACAGATACACATAACGCAGACATTTCTAACATAGATTTACATTAGTGTCTATATGAATGGTATTGTAAAATGTACTAAGACCCACTTTTACAGTATAGCATTACAATATTGTGTACAAATATCTGTGGGTCATATAAGAAAGGCAAGATGTTTTCAAGAAAGTTATAAAAGTAATTAACTTTCCAAGTACATAATGTGTATTTACACAAGCTACAAACTGATGTGAATTAAATTCGCCAGCTCAATTTTAGAGTCCCATGATTATGACAGTTGACAACGGTGGTGCAAAAACACAATCATTTGGGTTTGCAGCTTGGTTGGTTGCTATGTTTGTTGATTCATTTGCTTCCATGGAACAACCCCCAAGAATCTGTGTTTATTATTCTAATACTATGACTGGTAAATATGCATATCGTCAAGCCGCTACTTTTTTGACCTAAGTCAGACTTCGGCCAAAATGCAACTGACACACCGTTTGAATTGTTATACCACCAGCTATTATAATTTATTGAATTTGATAAAATCCGCCAGCACTGAACCCAAACTAGTTGAGGAAAGTTTTGTTGGCTAAACTGTGTTTTCTTGCAACAGATAGTTTTTATTGATTATCTGAAAACTAGCAAAAATGACAGGCCAAAAAGGAAGCCGCTTGACGATATGCAGTAATTTCAATCAGATACTCCACATTTTCAACTTAGTTACAAAGTTAATTTAGTTAACATAAATTGTGATTCCCTTCATTATCATTCGAAGTTCAAATGTAAATAAATACATACCCTAAGAGGGGATTTCAGTGTTGATGTGCCAACCATCGATATATATATCAATGAACATAATATACAATATATTTCATTTTAATACATGTGTATATACAGACTGTTAAACATTGGTCGTAAAGGAACACATGCTGGACAAAAACAAAAAAGACCTGTAAAGAATGCATGGGGCATTGAATACGTCTTATCATAGTCATATATCATATTATGTAAATGTAAACTTTATTTAAATCAATCACAACCATGGTGACAGGCTGTGACTGTGACATAACAAACGTACGGTCCACATGTTTAATAAGATTCTCTGATCTCATTTTGCCGAAGCCACCCAAACATCGCCAACAAAGAGTCAAATGTCATCCAAAATACTAGTAACTCTTCTAATCCATGCCCCATATTTTCAGTCAAATGCTCACCTTCCTTCATCATGTCAAGGTCACAGACGTTCTTGCGTAAATTGTTTGCATCAGGCAGAGAAATATTTTAAAAAAGATAGGTGCATTTATCAAGGAAATCAAGAAGAGTAGAATGGTAATTTCACAGGTTAAGGTGTGATGGTATGGGAAAAATAAAATTTCACAAAGAACGATGAAACAAAATGTCACAAAAACCCATCCCTCACAACCCCAAACAATAAATGTCAAATGTACACATGTATAATACATCTCCACTACTTCCAGAAACAAAAAGCAGTTTTGATTCACCAAAAGACAATACAGAAAGTAATCAGACCACTATAGTAATAACAAAAATAATTCAAACAAAACAAAACAATACAACCACAACAACAAAGAATGTGTCTCTTGGACAAATTGGTAACAATAACATGTACATGTACAACTTAATCTCTGAAGTCGGCCAGCAAGACTCAAAATTTCTTAATCTAAATTGCCTTGTCAATTTCTTCACGTATGCATTAGATCTAGTTTACAAGAACCACCCATTCCTCTACCCTTCCTCTCACTTCCAAAAGAAACAGGAAAAACCTAAAAAACAAAGCTCAAAAAAATCAACACGATTTCCATTTACCATACACAAGTCCTGGTCGAAAATCTTTGGGTTTTAGAGTAAACTGAAAGGCAATTACAATTAGATTGTTACTCACTTTTGACTACTCACAGACTTGATAGGTTAGAGACTGTCTGCCACTGTCATGAATGATTTATCATGTACACGTATCCTACTTCTGACAACTAACATCTCAAATATGGGCTGAAACATTGATAGTATAGTGTACGGTAGTCTAATATTATATAAGATTAATCAGATCGGTAAAATACAGTTACAATGTTCACAGAACAAATAAGAAATGAATGAAGAAAAGGGGCACCCCTAAGAAACTGAAACTGGATCTAAAGTTAAACAAAAGCATGCACACCAACAGCTTATGGTACGACTAATACCGGTATAATTATAATGGGGCTTTTTGCAACAGACTTGAAGATCTTGAAGCAATTTCATTGTTACGCCTGGGCTAGTGATATTACGGGAGTTTGGGTGCGCAGACACACTCCCTTACCCTCTGATCTTTACCTCTTCTACTTGAATTCTGAGCAATGAACTAGCCAATAAGTCTGAGGTTCAAGAGGTTGCAGTGGTGCATGATACCGAAATATCTATTTTGGTAGGATCGACTTTTGCCCTGGTGTTATACCGCTAAAGGTATATAGAGTAATGAACAAAATTGTCTTGTTTGCTATTGTAATGTTAGTAGGGATGTCACCCATGTCGACACGGGTAACTAAGTATCATTTTTAAATTATCACAATCCTATCACCCCTTCACTTTAAATAATTAGTTTGGATCTGCCTCTTTCATTCATATCATTGGAAAAAAAAATGTCAACGTAAGTGCAGTGCTAGCAGACAATGTACAGTATTTGTATATATCAGCTTTTAGGTGAAAACAACAGTTACAACAGTAAGATTTGGAGGAATAATCAAAAACTGTTTGACGTGACAGATGTTTAAAAAAAAAAAAAAAGCTCACACAAGGCAAGTCATCAGCTTATTGGTATAATCAAAGACGGTATAGGTATAAGACAGAACAGCTCCCTCTCTCTGCTTTATAATTTAGCGCGTTCATCGACAGTGCCCTCTAGCCGCTAGAGGGCGCTAAGTAAACGCAATTACATTAAGTTTAATTAAGTCCCCTTTCCAGCGCACACATGACTGGCTCTCTCATACAATAACAATACATGTAATAAAGTATTACTTAGTACACCCTAGTGGCTAGAGTGCACCAAAAATAAGCGTAAAAATAGCCAGCTGTCCTGTCTTATCCCTACCCAGCCTTTTGTATAATGAAAGTGAAAGTCAAAGCAATTCTGCATTGCCTGCCCCACACTTTCACCAATGATCACAGGTCATCAAGATTTACGACAATTAGAGGCAATCATATCCTATGTCTGAACTCACTCTGCCATTCAAATTCAATTCTATCACAGGAGGTTTATGAAGAGGCTTCTTCGTTGTCTATAAATTTTCGATTTCCAAAGTGCTCAGACACGCCGTTGAAACATTCAAGAAGGAAATCTTCCATGCTCTTGTATAAATGTCTTTGTGTATTATCACCGCTGAGATCATGATGTTTGTCAGTGTACATCTGTGAAAGATTAAATAGGGCAGAAACATTTTATTTTTAATTTCACTACATTTGATTATAAGAAGAAAGACAGAGGGTTATAGAGGAAGTAACAGCAAGATGAAAACAGAAGAAATGATCTTATCAAAAGATTCATCATGAAAAATTATCAATGATACATATTATATGAAAATGCTCAATATATTCAAATTAAATGGCCAGATAAAATATGGCAGAAACATTTGATTTTGATTTCACTAAATAGGATTACAAACTTATAACCTATAACCTTAAGTGAAGAAGTGAATGTTATTTTAATTTTTGTTAATGAAAATTTGTTGTCCTGATTATACATAGTAATAATACAGTATACATGTATACCTTTAAATGTTTAAATGGTTTGCCCCACCTTACTTATTTGTCAGAACGTAACACCACAAATAAGGCATAGAACACTAAGAAGCAATTTCAAAGTTATTAATGTTCCCCGTACTTCCACCTGTTTTAGTGAGAAAGCTTTTTCTGTGACTGCTCTTGTTCTATGGAATGACCTGAATGACTTCAGTAAAACCGCCCCTTCTATAGACGTTTTTACGAACAAACTTAAGTTCTTCTCCTATGGTAAAGCTTATTTTAACTTTAATTAGTCTTTTGAACATAATTTATACATTGTGTATAATATGTATAATCTATTTCTTTTTAGCAATTTAATTCTCTCTTTGTGAATTTTATGTTAAACCCTACTTGTCAATGTAAGGCGCTCTCAGCTCCCTTTATCCAGGAGGTTGGGCGCCCTATCAATCCAAATTTCTTCTTCTTGGTCTTCTGTTCATTTCTTTGATATTATTTTGACATGTTAAATAATATTGTAACAGACACATCCAAATGCAGTCAAAGAGATAAATTGAGCTCAGGCCTATGATTGGACTCTTGGTAAACAAACACTTCAATTTTAATTGTTGTCAATCCATTCCAATCCAATCTATACAGTCGCAGCTTCATGGTTTGAAGATATATGCGACAGTTTGGTAGTGAGAGTGGTTGGATTGGCATTGACACACATTGATTATAAGTTCCAGTTGTTTGGCTGAAAGAGAAACATTTTATTTCTTTTTTGAATTTGTCTAAATTTTGTGCTGTCTGCACTCTCAGGTAGGAAGCTCTATAGTCTAGGTGTGTCAGAGAAGAATGAGTGGAGGTGTGCATCTACCCTTGAGTATCTCATGTCGATATCTTGGGCATTAGTAGTCTTAGTCTTAGTCTTCATAATAGTATTCCTATCAACGCGCCTTAAGTACTCTATTATTATAGTATCTTTATATAAGTGTTGTACATTTAAGTTTCTGCTTGAAAAACTCTGTATCTTTACTGTACTTTACATTGATAGTGAATTTATTCCACAATCTGAATGTATTAAGGAAACATGAAAGTAAATGGCTATCTACATTTGACGAAAGCAGTGTAAATGTTTGAGCACCAGATCTTTCATATTGAATTCCCTTAGTGGTAACTGCTTATCCATTAATTGCTTTGAAAAGAATAGTTGCTTTATTGACAAGTTAGTGAAAGAGTAAATAGGCTGTAAATTGTTCATATTATGTCCACACTTATGAAAAGATTGAAATGGAATGGCTTCTACTGATATTGAAGCAAAGACATATGTTATATTTCTTATTGTAAAACCAAACTATGTTAAACATTAAATGCGTTTAAAGATCATTGAACCCACCTGGAATCGGAAAAACACATTGGCCTCTGTAAGAGCTTTGACAAATTGAGCTGTTTGTTGAAAATGTGTGTTGTCTAAAAAGATGATAAAGAATGACTTTGTATGTAGTAATAATAATAATAATAATAATAATAATAATAATAATAATAGTATCAATATTGATAATATTAATAATAGAAACAATAAAAAAAAAAATATAATAATGATAATAATAATGATAATAATATGTAATATCTTTCCCTGGTCAACTGGTATATATAACAGCTACATAATAATTATGACACAATGTACTGATAGACTCTGTGTCTTGGGACAAGACTTCGCAAATCTATCTTATACATATATATTAATCATAGAAAGGTTCTGAACTCTTAGGCTTTGATTTCTGCATCAAAAATCTAAATCTGCTATCAGCTATGAAGAGCTTTAGATCTATATTATTTATTATCTTATATCAACTCAATTGGCCATTTACATGTATTTCTTTTTCTTTCAACTTTGACCTATAACCCGGTACTCAAAAAGTCACATTGTTCTCATGCTGGCATATCGCGAATTGACATAGAAAAGAGTCAATCCACGTCTGTGTGGAGTCAGCACTCCCTATATCTGAGGTTAAGAGAACAGTGCGCACCACTTATATTGAATTTATATTTTATTGACATGTTATTTTTTCCTCTTTATGCTAACTTAATTTATCTTCTTTATCAACATGGTCAGAAAAAAAAATTTCTCGTATAAGGCCTGCCTGGTATCAACAAGTCAATTATGCAATTGAATAAACAAACAAGCCCACACTATTGAAATTAAAAATTAAGGTTCTACAATTACTGGAACTAGTATTACACTATTAGACACTGAGCTCTTCGCAATGTGCCATGTGGCCAGCAAGAAGGACAGCGTGGGCCTAGTGTGCACTGGGGTAGAGGGGCATAGGGGGAGGGGGATAGGACGTTTGAAACTAAACTGACAGGAGGCTTCGAACAGCCCAATCTTGAATGGTATCATACCCATTTAAACTTAAACAGGTTTCTTATATATTGATTTTCTTATATATCAACATTAAGTGTCAGGAACCTTTCATGTCGATATATCATGTATGAACTGCATCAAATGAATATGGAAAACAAAAACACGAGCTTTAAATGAAGACATCAATTCACCAGTCTTTTCTCACTCACCATCTGCAGTGCCATGGACGAGCATAAAAGAAGTGTCTTTTATGTTCTCTGCGTAGCTGGACACATTAGCAGCCTGTCAATCAGAAATTCAAAACATTGATAACACTCATAATAAAGTAAAATAAAACCGTTTATATGCCATACCCTATACATGAACCAAGTTTTACACACTCTATGAGAAAAATCAGCTTAATGTCAATATTATAAAGGCCAAATCATTATCAATTAGTATTAGTATTAAACCTATTGGCAAAATTAATCTCAACATCTCCTAACGTTTTGTTTATTTATAATAATTTTAATTATAATGCAATCCCTCCCTATTTGAAACAGCAACAAAAATAATTAATATAAATAAACTGTCTGCTCCCCCTCAAACAAAAATAGCAACATCAAGACAACTGCAATTACTGCAAAAGAAAACGAGTCAACAAACCCACACCAACCTCCTTCAACCTTTTTGTATAATGCAAAGAAAATACCATTTTATCTTAGCCCTAAAAATTTTTTTTTTTTTCAACTTATCATGTCAAACTGACAATTGCATTCACTAAACACAAGAAGAAAAAAAACTTACATACAATCTAGCACATGTACATGTATATCGTTCTGAGTAAAATGTTCTATATTTGGACCAAAAAAGAAATAAAAACCAAAAATCCAACCATCCCCCCCCAAAAAAAAAAACCAACAAAAAAACAACACACACACACACACACACACACACACACAAAAACCCAACAAAAAAAAAAACAAAAACAAAAAAAAAAAGAGAAAAAAAGGAAACGACTTTTATTTCATTTCTAAAATTGTTTTACCGTACATTCATTTTCTTTTTTTTAACTCACTTTGTAACCTTCAACATTAGCGTAGGCATCGTTTTCATTCCTCTTCTCTGGAAGCAACATGTGTCTTTCCGTGTAAATGGAATCTTTGAAATTAAAAAATAAATTTCATTCAATTTTATCAGAAATTTGACAAAGAAAAATAACAGAATTTTTAAAATAAATTAACAATACATAATAAATTAAATTCTTGTGGACAAAGTTTTACAGGAAAGGTAGGAATGAATTGAATGATTAACTTAATCATATTATAACAAAGATATTTCAAGTGAAACTTATTGTTTATATAGAGGAAGATTGACAACACAACAGCTTTGAGGCTCAACGAGAACAAGGTAGATAACTTGTAGGCCTACTTGGAATTAACTCCTTGTCTGTTTTACAGAAGATTTTAAAGCATGTTGATAAGAATACTCAGCTACAGTACCGGTATCTGAGTTTGTCAGCTTTTATCAAGACTAAAACTAAGTCTTTTATCACCAACTCACCATAGTAAATCCAGTCCGTTACTGGGGCCACGGATATGCCACATCTGAAGGGTTTTGATTTCCTCCCCAATATGCTTGCGGAGACGAATCCGCCATAAGACTGGAAACAGAGAGAGAGAGAGAGAGAGATAATGGAAGATATTTATCATACCTCTAAAAGTTAATTATTTAGAAAAAAACACCCTAAAAATAAACTAAAAAAAAAAGAAAGAAAAATCAACAATAACAACAAAACAAGTCTTTTCAACATGTATGTCAACTGCTACTGCCCTTTTACTACATTACAGTCTTATTATACATATATGTAAACATAGAAGCACTTTATTCTTTCACAAACATGGCCAGATTAAAAGGGGAAATAACTTGTTTTCTAAAGCGTCCTAAAGGCGTAAAAGAAAAATTCCCAAGTTGTGGACATTAATTTATACTTGGCTTTTAATTTCCTGTCAGAGCTGACGATCTTATAACTTATAGCAATGTTATTGCTTAGCTTTACAATTTATAATGCAACTTCTGATACAAGGACTAGAGACTGGTACGATGATGTTGTTAAGTTATAGTTATAGCAAATCTTGACCATAGAAATCCACTCACCCATCCCCAAACAGCCATCTTGTTCTCATCCACGTAGTCGTATCTTGCAAATTGCCTGATGATGGAGCAAGACAATTAATACAGCCATGAGTCATTAATAAACTTCAACATAAACAATTATGAGGCAAGGGGCTTGATTATAGTACAATGAAATAGATCTGACACATAAGATCTAGACAATTTTCAATGAGCCCCATAGACAATAATTACAAACACAGAGGGAAGAATTATTGATAGAAAAATAAAAATTTGCATCCACTGAGACTTGAACCCGGGACAGTGGCACCGATTGGCCTCGACCAGAAAAGAAGAACGTTCTTACTGACCAAGCCAATATACTCCTTGAATTTTTCTTTCTTATTTTTTATCAATAATTCTTCCCTCTGTGTTTGTAATTACATGTATTTTCTATGGGGCTCATTGAAAATTGTCTAGATCTAATACTAATACATGTATGTCAGATTTATTTCATTAGCAAAGACTAGTTGAAAGTGAAAGCAAAATGCAAAAAGTGAAACACTATAATGTTTACAATGTTCAGTGTAAAAGTTCAATGCTTGACATAAGGTTTAATGGGATGAAGAGGTTTATCGGTATGAAACTTAACAAAGTGTTATGACATACAGTCTACAATAATATTATCTGAACAGATTTGGCTGGTTGAATTCTTTTGATATATAATGTAGTTGTAGGTTGTAAAAATACATTTTAAGAAAAATAAATTAAGACAGTATATTAACCTACAGCCTCCTGTCAATAAGATAGCCTTTTCCGTCAGAGTTGACGATCTTGTAGCAACTACAAATATATTGCTATGCCTGGGGGAGTTTGGGTGCCCAGCCACACTCCCTTCCCCTCTGATCTTTGCCTCCTCTTCTTGAATTCAGAGTAATGAACTAGTCAATAAGTCTGATATAGAAGAGGTTGTAGAGGTAAATGATACTGAAATAAACATTTTGGTAGGATCGAATTTCGCTAGGGTGACGGCCGATATGGCCTGCTCTTTTCGATTTTAATCACCGTGGGTTCTTTTACATGCGCCTTTAAAGGCACATGGGACCTCTTAGTTCATCGTCCGTCTCCGATGGGACTAGGCACTCATTCATCCTGCCTACCACAGGACGAGGAGGCGGAAAAAACACGAAAATTCGGATTTTAAATCAAGCCTGCACTGCTAGGGATCGAAACCCTGACCTTTGGCTTGGTGGACGAGTGCCCTGTCCACTGAGCTATCTGCATAACAATAATAAATAACATTTCTAAAACACTCTCCCATATGACAAGAAAGCCATTCCCTTGGGTGCAACATTAATGCGGTAATTCTCAAATTGACATTTCCACCATGTGGAAATGTTGCTGACTTTACTGCAACATTAGAGAGTTACTGTGGAGGAGGGTAAGCATACGGACCTCAGGGACGGATAGATCAGTTTTATGCAGTCCAACCTTGAGTCCAAAATTGGCGGCCATCCCTCATTCACATGCATTGTGTTACGAACGGGGTCACTTGTTATCTAGAAGGGCCGAGTCCTTTTGTACACAAAGGGCAATTATCATGGTGCAATTTTGGGGCACGATGGCCATCATATTGTTTTTGAGAGATGGTTTTACTTTCCCTTTAAATCATCCCTATTTTTTGCTACATTTTATTATCATTATCATAGCATATTTGTATTACTATTCTAAATGCTTCTTTACCTCCCTGGCATCCCTTTCCCCCCCTCTTTTTCCGTTTGAGATGACCCAAGTGGTTAACGGGGTGTAAAGCAATCAATCAATCAAAAGCCCATGTCAGATTTGAGTCAGAAGGAAGTGCTCAAGTAAAATTAAGGTGGTTTAAATAAAGAAAATTCTTCAGCTTAAAACAGCAGTTTCAGACATTACAAGACTAAAAATTATGAGGCAATGTTAGATAAGAATGCAGTATAAATCTAGTGGACAATTAAAATAAAATTATGGCATAGCTCATGTGGTAAATTAGATCAATTGATATGAATATGAACAGATATTTTTATGATGATTATTATTTGCATTTAATAAATTAATGAGTCACATCATGTCTGATTTTATACTTTAATGTTCCTAGCAAACAATTCTTCACTTGTATGAATTCGAACAAAATGATATTCTCAAAGACATATTACATGTTAATGCTCTATCCTATTTGGTTCGGGAAATATGTGTTGCAATGCTTACGTAAGTGTTATTAAACTTACTGCTTCTGAGATATCTATCCATTGAAGAGCCTTCTGGAAAGGATCATCTTGAGTTGGCTGTCTATCCAAGTTCCAATACATGAACTTATCGAAGGTGTCGGAGACTAAAAGCTGTCTTGTCTCCTCTTCAACACTCCTTTGATGTGGTTCATGCAACACTAAACCTGGAAAACACATTGGTAAATACCACTTTTATCATACAAAAAGTCACTCATAAAAAAATAAAAAAAGACATTCATAAATTTATACGACAAAAAGCAAGAAATACACACAAAACAAAAGTCACCATAAAAAAAGTGTAACACTTGGTGATAAACTTACATTACAGAATTTATGGGATCGAATAAAAACCATCATCAAAATGAATTCTTGCTTTATACATCTACCAATTTATAAGGATATATTATTTTAATGGTTCATTTAAAATATATGTATTACCGCCTAATTGGACGCCGGCTAAATGGACGTTTCGCCTTAGTGGACGTTTTTTCGGTGAAACGGTATTTTTATT
>JBCHJU010076477.1:0-11070 GCA_039654505.1 Plocamopherus imperialis | reverse complement strand
AAAAGAAAATGGAAAAACCATATGTATTTTACCTAATTTTGTTTCAGTCTACAGAACTTGAATTTGTTTCATAATTAGCAAAGACTGTTGTAAACTCTCTTTTGTCTAATGTGTATTGTTTCTGAGATCACCTTTTACGATAGAAGACTGAATGATATTCAACAAATCATTATCCACTGTTAATAAGAAGAAATCAAATTCTCCATTGTAAAGCTTACTTGAAGCAATAAATAACCCAATACTAACTTCAATTCATTGACCTTTGTCTGATTCAAATACAAATCAAGTCAAACATTGTAGTTATGATGGGGAAAGAACCATAAAAAAAACCTTTCACAATGAACCATAAAAGATCATATTCCCTCTTAATAGTAAAATTGTGACTGGATTTCTGAAACATTAGCCAAAGAAAATCTTATCTGTTTTGGCCTTTCACTTTCAATAAAAGCTAGAAATATTTCAGGTACTTCAGGGTTATTAATCCCCATGTAATAATGTCTCATAAATAGTTTATTAAAGAATTGAAAGTTAAAAAAAAAGGCCTTGAAGAAATATCTAAGAGAATAAATTCTTTTCACATTTTGAAGGATATTGAGAACTTCTTTGACAGAGCATTATAAACCAGAATAGTAAAGATTAAAATGAACGGGACATGAAGAGAGACATGAAAGAAAAAAGATCAACTTTTGAAGGAAAGGAAGACGAGAATTGAGGAAGACTATCAATGTAATGGAAGATATGTAATGGAAACTTCGAATGTTAATAACTAAAGCCAGAAGAATGACAGGAAAGAGATGTGCTCTCAAAAGTGAAAAAAAAAAACAACCAACCACTGACATTTCCCAAAGTTAGCATGAGAAAGAGTGAAAGCGTGGGTTTAATATTGGTTATCAAGATATACTTTTTGTATATTATGTCATTTACTCCACAGCAAACTATCAAGCTCATAAACACATGGCTCTAGTTCCTTATTATTCTGTCAATTTAAATATGTAAATGTTTCGTTTTAAGGTGCCTAGGAGCCAACCTTTACCTAAATGCATAAGATCCTAGAGACTTTTCCTCCCAGTTAGTATTTCCACCTCCATAGTTGGATTTCTCTGTAGCAGCAAGATTCTGAAACAAATGGGATAAAGGAAAAATAGAAATCGTGAAAATCTGAATGAAGCAACAGTTTCAAGTATTCCATTGATAATTTCAGTCACTCCTAAGACGGATGAACAACATTTAAAAAAATATTTTTTCATATTCGGTCAAAATATGAAAATTACTTTAGAACATCTCTTACTAAATTTTCATACACAAAAAAAAAAAAACCATACAGAAAAAAATAACAAAAACAAAATTTCCCTTACATTGGCTCATGTCATGGAAATGGTGTATTAATTTTCTTCCTATAAATATATATATAGATCCATACACTAAAATGTATATATATAAATAATATGCATTGAAGTTCCACGCAAATGTCATAAAGAAAGACCACATATAATGTGTAATACGCATGGCATGTAAGTAAACGAGTAATACGTTAAACATCAGAGTAGAAATATAATGTGTACTGTACCAAATTAATAGGTTATTATTAATTATTAATAGGTCAGTCCACATAATATTACTGTGTCTTTGCCCAGAACACTGCTTAAATGGGATGATTTTCCCAAAACATTGCTATTCCAATTAAAGTGACCTTGAGTGAGTAAGGATGCTCTCATTTTACTTGCAATGTTTATTAACAAGTTGCTGAAAAATGAATTTTATAATATTATTGCTGTGACAATAGAGAGATGTTCCTCTGGAGAGGTGACATTTTTTTAATGACAAATCACGAACTATCCTTTTCCTTCATTACCTGAGTTGAATAATTGAACTGTGTTTGATCCATGGTCCTTTATGTATTTATAAATATCATGTTAATTAGCTGCTTTCAACTTTTATTCAAACAATTCAAATATTACTGTTTGTAAACTTCTATACTAGCAAAAAATAAAATGCCTTACTTTTTACAAATAAAATATATATTTTAAGGAAGAAAATGAATTTTTGATTCTAGATTCATGTTTGGGAAATCACTTTTAAAAATTAATGTTTTAAAAGAATGGAATATAAAATTATATCTTACTGCATGGAAGTTGTCAACGATTTCTTTACAGGTTGAACAATCTTGACGCTTTTTACATTCTATACATCGAATCAATGAGGAAAAAATGAGGACAAGGGCAATAAATTTCAGCCAGTGTTTTCTCTTGCCCAATTGTGCACAAATGAAATGGGGAATAATTTCCATCGTAATATATATGCCTTTTACTTTGCTTCCTTCTGCAAATGTTCTTTATGCAGCTCTCAACTTGTGAAAGGGATTGATTTTCTCACAGAAGAAATTGAGCAAAATGATGCTCTTGGATTTAATATCAAACTCTCTGAACTGTTGTTATCATCTAGTAAATACTGTTGCATTCCTTCTCATCAAAAATGATTGATATCTTCATGCATTTTGACATCTCTTCATGTAGATTTCATGCCTGAAACAAACAAAAAACATAATAATAAAAAAATCAATGTGTAAAGTAATTGTATATTTTGCTTCACAATCACGCTTTACATCCGTACAATGTTATATAATATTATATAGTCAAATCTGCAAAAAGCGGTCACTTATAAGTTATGATCACACAAAAATGTGACCATAATGTGACATGGTGGCCGTTATGAACAGGGACTGCATTATGACTTTGTAAAGTCGTGAGTATTTTTTCAAGTAAGACACAGACACAACACACATTCAAGATAGCCACAAGACAACGTTGCACAAAGCGGCAGAAAGTAGCCTAGGTGTAACTAGTGAGTGAGTGTGTGTGTGCACTATAATATGATTATAATTCAGTTGTTTCCCTTGGAATCTGAATAACGAGAGCTCAGTCATAGCGATAATTTTCGCTTGGAACCGGCGGGTCCCGTATATATTCGACCCGCTTCGCCTGAGCCGATCACCAGCGTTAATATCAGGTTCCGTATTTGGGCCATTCCAACGTTACGTGTGTCACTCTTCAGACGCATTTTCAACACTTCGAGTAACTGCTGCGTGGCTGTATTTTACCCTAAAATACAAACAACTCTTTTTTTTCCTATCTTTAACCATTTTTTAATGAAATTAATATCCAGTGGTCATTTGTATTGCTAGAGATTTTGAGTAATTTGCTTTCTCTGTGTGTTACGTGTGTCACATCAGAGAAATAAGATTTTTGAAGTTATGTTTTTGATAGAGCAATTTCTGTGAATTATATAAAGTCAGCAATCTGAAATTCACACAGTAAGTTAGTTAGATACCAAATACCAATATATATACCTGAAACTGCTTCAAAGATTCAAACATTGCTGACAAGTCAGCTAAATATGCCATTACGTGTGTCACATTTTTTTGTTACGTGTGTCACCGGTCTGAATGAAAGTGTCTCTACATAAAATTTTGTTGTTGAAACCTAAAGATATGAACATTACTTAGCCCACACAGGTGATTTCTGGTGTAAACATTTGTGTGCAGATGAAAAATATGAAAATATCTGTTGGAAAGGAGAATGTGGAAAGTGTTGTGCTGGCAAATTGTTTTCTGAACTGTAGAGCAATGCCAAAAGAAGATGAAGTCATTTGGAAACGGTGGGAAAAAACAGATACTGGTCGTATGTCATTGCAAACTCACACTGGATGCAAGGGGGAGCTTGAAGATGCTATCATTTCCTCTTGGACGCAGTTTCTAAAACATTTCAGAGTGAAAAGTATTTTAGCTGATGCATTCCAAGGAGATTAAAATGACCCTGAAAGTAGCATGCTCTACTGTGACTTTGCCATGGTGTACAGCTGTAGGCTGTAAGTACCATAACAAGATTCAAACTGCTTTTTATTGGTCAAAACAAAGAGGAAATTTATTTACAGCTGCCCTTTATCTTAAGAACAAGCGCAAAAACACTGTGTGTTGTTGCATTTTATAACCGAATTGATTGCATATTTTGGACAGAATAACTTTGGTACAATGTACTGTAATTGTCTTTCAATTCACACAGACGGTCCTTCGTCGGAGTTTAATAAAAATTCTGTTTTAAAATGTCGAAAGAGCTTAGCACAATGGCAGGGGTTGAATTGAGATGGCAATAGGGCCTACTTGGCTAATTCCCATGGAAAGCGTAGTGGACGGAATTGGAGGCCCTGCAAAGGCAGCTGTCAGAAGGAATGTTATGAGTATGAGGAAGGGCAAGAATCTTGTGGTTTAAAATGCAGAAATGACTTTGTTAGCTTAGTGAAACAGCTTTTGCCAGCAGTCAAAGTCATTCTGGTCAAGCAAACTGACATTTATAAATTTGCAAAATAATCTTGTCACTGGGGAAAACGTTGATTGTCCAGGCATTTATGAGTAAAGTGCTCACTGTCTGGTGTAAAAATGGCAATTTGAAACTAACACTGACTTGGATTTTCAGCCTCACAATGCCACTGTGCATGTCATAGCCACAGACCATGAAAAGGCTGTCAACACTGGCGACTGGGTGGTGGTGGTCTATGATCAAAAGAAATACCGCCGGAAATTATTACAGTTGGAATGAAAGATATCACTATTGAAGTGTCTGTGAAGCACAGAACCTTCAATTTAACAACTGGGAGTGGCCAAAAAAGACAGCCCCAGTGACCTTGTGAAAAAAAATTCACCTCCTTCACCCGTTGGCTCTCGTGGCTAGTTCCATTTTTTCTGGCAACGTTATTTAGAATATTTTTTGGGTTTTTTTGTTCTTCAAGCTGTCTACAAATGACTCCATCATGTTCTTTCTAGTCACATTTATTCCCATAAAATGAAAATAAGTAAGTTACCAGCACCAATGATATCAGTGACACTTTCTAGTCAATATTTTATCATGTGTTACGTGTGTCACTTAATGTGTTACATAAACGTGTGTCACGTTACGTGTGTCACCATTTTCAATGCTATATTATACAGTAATGTGTGCATACTTTTTTGAAGAGACATCACTTTTATTGTTGTCTCAGTTAGTTACTTTTATATCATAAGTTTTATCATATTTCTGGAACAATTATGGACAGGAGGATATAGTGGAGGGCCTTAGGGATATTTGATTCATTTTCTTCCAATCGCACCTCAAATTTTGCCGGGAGCCAAGACGACCGACTTCCGTATAGCCGAAATCCAATATGGCTGCCAACGGGTGAGTCTAAGGCCACAGATAACAAACCATTGGGACTACAAGCATGTGTAATATACCATTTATGGGTTTTTCATGGTCAAGGAATCGGATTTTCGTGTTGTTTTGACAATTTGAAATCAGAAGAACTCACAAGGTCATCGTAAAGGTCATTTTGAAGTCAAATTGATAAGAAAATATCAAATTTATTAAAAATGTCATATTTTGTAGGTTATGACTGAGGTTATACTATGAAAAGGTTATATGGTTCCTCGCATGCTAAAGAATTCTTGGAATGCACTATAAATGTTTCCAGTCATTATGTGAGCAGCTAATTTTATTACGAGATACATACACATGTAATGTATGCATTATTATTCATTATATCTTCAAGAGATTTATTCTAGTGTCTATTGAAGCAAACATGTAGGTGCTTTGTTATGGACTCCTTTGTTCATTTCGACCTATCAATGACCATGCCTATATCGTATATTTGTTTGGTTTCCTGACACTGCGTCCACATCTAGTTGTGTATGGTGTTTGTCTGGATATATGTTCCTGTGGCGACATGTTGTCTCCACACACAGGTGCACGTTCGTGTGCTTCCTGGTTGGTAACATGTAAACTCGAGGGTTTGACATGTCTCTTCGTTGTTTCCATTGCATCAGGTTGACCATTTGGTGGTCCTATTGGAATACCCTGGTAGAAAGATTTTTCGGATTCCCACTATTCGGGGATGTGACGAAGATGGCTCCTGTTTCGTCTCAATCTAGATCCATCTTGTGTTCTGATGTTGTAGGATCTGGGGCTCTGGTGTGCATTCACGATTACAGCAGGTTCCCATTTCTTTGTTGACTGATTTTGGAATGTTATTGGTTGTCCAGGTGAGAGTGGTGGTAGTAGATGGTGGACATTCTTGTTGTGGTAGTAAATTTGTGCCTGCTGTCTCTTTTCTAATCCGTTGATGATGTTTAGGGTACTCGGATTTCTTGATGGTTTTCTAGGCAATCCATCGTTGAGTGTTCTGCCCAAAAGCATTTGTCCCGGGGATGGAACGTTGTGGTCTACTGGTGTCGTTCTCAAGGCTAGTAGTGCGATGTATGGATCCGCTCTGGTTTCAAAGGATTTCATGAGGGTGCGTTTTACAGTCTTAACCTGACTTTCAATAAAACCGTTACTTCGGGGGTAATGAGGCGAACTAGTTTCATGTTTGATACCATACTGTTTTGTGAACTCTTTGTATGCTGTTCCGCTGAACTGTGGTCCATTGTCTGACCTTATGATCTCTGGGATGCCTTGCTCACTAAAGATTTGTTTGGTGAATGTTACGATTTTGCTGCTTGTGCATTCGCCTTTGGGGATTCTTCTCACAAATGGGTACTTAGAGAAGTAATCAGAAATCAGAAGGTATTCTCTATCTTTCAGGTGAAATAGGTCTGTTCCTACTGTATGCCATGGTCTTGGAGGGATTTCCGTGGGGATCAGCGGTTCTTTCTTCTGGCTGTTTTGATATATCTGGCATGTATGACATTCTTTTGTTACTTCCTCTATGTCTTTATTGATGTTTCTCCAGAAGACAGCTGTCCTTGCTCTGAGTTGGGTTTTCTCTATTCCCAAGTGAGGTTCATGTAACGTTTGCAGAATTTCTCCTTTCATGTTCTTTGGTATTATTATCCTCCTGCTTTTCATTAGCAATCCTTCCTCGAGATTAATTTCGTCTCTAAAGTTCCAATATGGTTTGCATAATACGTGCACATCCTGGATTTTCTCTGGCCATCCGGTGTAGACTGTTTCTTTGAGTGCATTTAGTGCAATGTCTTTTCCGGTCTCTTCTCTAATTCTTTGGAGGATGTTATTGCTGAACTCAGTCATGATGTTGTGAATTCTCACATTGATGCCCTTGATGACATCTTTGTCTCCAGGGGATAGCCTCGACAACGTGTCAGCGACTTTCATGTCTTTCCCTGGTATGTACTTGATTTTAAAGTCATATGGTTGGACTTTAAGTAACATCCTCTGCAACCTTGGGGGTGCAGCTCTCAGGTGCTTCAGCTGAATTGATTCTAGAGGTTTATGGTCACTCTCTACAGTGAATGTTTGACCATACAGATAGGTGTGAAAACGTTCACAACCGTATACCACCGCCAGCATTTCTCTTTCTATATTCGCGTATCGCGTCTCTTCATCTGCAAGTGCTTTACTTGCAAACGCCACAGGTTTTCCTTCTTGCAGCAGTGATGCCCCTAACCCTTTCATCGAAGCATCCACTTGGAGTGTGATAGGCCTCTTGCTATCGAAGTACGAAAGCGTTGTGTCCTCTGAGATGGCTTCTTTTATCTTATTGAAAGCTGTCTCATGATTGGCATTCCAATCTAAATTGTTTTTCTCTTTCAAGAGGTCTCTTAGGGGTGCAGTTAGGACGCTAGTATTCGGGATGAACTTTCCCATGTATGTCGTCAGTCCAAGAAAGGATTGCAGCTCTTGCTGGTTCTGCGGTGGTTTCATTTCTTTCAGTACTGACACCTTTGATGGGTCAGGTCTTGCTCCTTCTTTTGAACATATGATGCCATAAAATTTGATTTCTGTTTGTTTTATCTTACATTTGTCTGGGTTTAGCTTAAGACCAGTTTCTTGGCATCTTTTGATCATCATGTGCACATTTGAGTCGTGGCTTTCTTCTGTTTTCCCGTAAATCACTATGTCGTCAGCAATTCCAAGTACTCCTGTGCAACCTTCGAAGGTTTGGTCAATTTTAGCCTGAAATATGTCTTGGCTCATTTTCAGACCAAATGGCATCCTTTTAAATCTGTATCGGCCATAAGGTGAGTTGAAGGTTGTCAGATAGCTGGACTCCTCGTCTAATTCGATGTTCCAATATCCACTTTTAGCATCAACTATTGAGAAGTAGTTTGCTCCGCTGAGTTTTGGCAGTAGCTCTTCTAGGGTTGGGGTAACATGGTGTTCTCTTCGAATTGCTCTGTTAAGGTCCTTGGGGTCGAGACATAGTCTTAATCTTCCATTGGCCTTCTCGCGGTATACCAAACTGTTGACCCATGCGGTCGGTTCTCCCTCTTTCACTTTTTCAATGATGTTGAGTTTTGTCATTTCATCTAACTCCTTTTTAATCCGGTCCCTCAGAGCTATTGGGACTTTTCTCGGGGCATGGATGACGGGAGAAACATTTTTGTCGACGCTGATATGGTATTGGCCTGGAAATTTGCCAATTCCATCAAATACTTCTGGGTATCTCTGTAGCAGATCTTCTTTGTTAGCAATCTTGTCTTCTGATTTTATCTCACAGTTTATAGTGATGAGGTTCATCGCTTGCGCGGAGGAAAGCCCTAAGATTGCAGATCCGTCATCCTCTGTGACGAAGAAGTGTGCGTCGTTCACATCTGACTGTGCAAATCCCATATTGCTTTATGTTATGTCCTCCATAAGCAGTAAGGACTTTGGATGAGGGTTTCAGTGATTTCGGCAATCCGTTCGCATCGATATCATCGGGAAACATCTTTTTATATAGCCTTAAGGGTAATGCGTTGCCTTGAGCTCCCGTGTCAACTTTGACTTTCAGCAATGTCTCTTTTGACTTGTACGAGGGTAACTTGATTTTGATTTTAGCATGGATCTCGTCTCTAGTGCCTATAGACTGGATCGTGATCACGTCAAATTCTACGGTATCCTCTTCGTATTCCTCCGTCTGGAGTTCGTGAATGACCCCGCCTTTGTTTTTGCTGATGCCTCGTTTTCGGTCGTAAGCAAGCTTTCTGCACATCTTGCTAAAATGATTTGTCTTCTTGCAGTAGTTGCACGTCTTGTTTCTGGCAGGACATTTTGACAAGGGATGAGATCCTAATCCACAGCTCTGGCATTGTTGATCGTTCCTACCAGGGTTTGAAGATCTATCTGATTGGAAATCTTGTCTGCTAGTGCTGAATCTGCCTTTGCCTCTAGGTTTGAGCTTTGATTCACGTTTGACCGCCTTTACTTCGACATTTGTTAGACTCGTCATCTGTTGACGAGATATTTCCATAGATCTAGCTAGATCTATAGCTTTTACAAGGGGTACATCCTCTTCTTGAAGCAGCCTTTCTCTGACTTTCTCATCTTTCGTGCCGCAGATGATTCTGTCTCTAATGAGGGAATCTCGTAGATCTCCGAATTCACAGTCATTTGACAGGAGTCGTAGTTCTGTAACGAACTGGTCAATCGCTTCGTCAACGTTTTGAACTCTAGAATTAAATTTAAATCTAGACATGGTGACATTCTTCTTTGGCTGACAGTATTGGGAAAATTTGTCAAATAGGACCTCTAACTTATTCTGTTCCTCCTCTTCTAGAGACCATGTGTTGAAAATGTCTCTACCAGCCTGGCCAATGTAAAGGAGAAAATAACTACATTTCTGTATCTCAGCTTTCTCGGCTAGTGGACCCGTCAGGATAAGTCGCATATGCTGTGACCATCGCTTGTAGTTTTCAGCGATATTTCCTGTCTCAAAATTCATGGCAATCGGTTTGAAAGATTCCATGTTCCACGTCTGATGTGGTCTTTGGGTAGGGTAATTTACCTTGCAGTCTTATTGTCTTATCAGCAGGTAGATCTAGATCTAGATCTCAAGTCGCAAGAGTAGTAAGCTCTTGGTCTAGATAGATAACTCATTACCTGTTGTCCCTCAGATCCGGCTTAATGTGGGTGGGTTTAGGTCTAGATCTAGGATCTGTGTTAAAGTTCCAAGATCCCACTTCTGACACCATGTAATATTCTTTAATACATGGGTACACCACATAGACATAACATAATCAAGCAAGAGGACTCAGTAGTTTGTTAGACAACGTAATAATAATACAGTAGTGCTCAGCTACAGCGGCACCCGCTACAGCGGGAACATCCCTACAGCGGGACCTTGCCAGGATCCCCGTTTTTTTCCCTTTGTAAACTCTATTATCTGTGCATGGATTTAGCGGGGCCCGGAATGGCCCGAACATGGCTACAGCGGGACCTAAGCCACCGCATCGAAGGGTCAGAGCGGCATAGATTGAACGAACAATTAGTTTAGGCCTTATCTTAATTAAAGTTAAAACCAGACATCCTTTTCGTTTTTATCCCCTAGAACTACTAGAACCGCAAACCATTCTTGTGTCCAGCTTTGTGAATTGTAGTGTGTGTGTGTCTGGTGGTGGTAGTGGGATGATGATGAAGGGCCTAAACATCAACATGTAGACACGTAATAGGTGCTCTGAAATAAGTACACATGTAAAAGTGTGGCATAAAGTCTGCCATCCTTTTCGTTTTTACCCCCTAGCACTGCGACCCCTCCTTGTGCTCAGCTTTGTTGTTGGTGGTGGTGGTTGTGGTGGTGGTGGTGGTGTGTGTGTGTGTGTGTGTGTGTGTGTGTGTGTGTGCGCGCGCGTATACCCCCTCTAGGCATTGGTGTAGCCTAATACAGTAGTGTTTGTGTGTGTGGTGGTGGTAGTGGGATGAAGGGCTACGGCCTAAACATCAACATGGATGATGTAGACACATAATAATAGGTTCTCCGAAATAACAGTACAAGTGTGGTTTGGTCAGGCACTGCTGGCATCGGCAGTGTGTTGTTAATTTTTTCTATATCTTCGGTAGTTCCTCTACTCTATGCATCCCTATAGCGGGAACACCCCTATAGCGGGATTTTTCTCCTGGAACGGAAATCCCCGCTGTAGCCGTGTTCTACTGTAGTACTGAACATTCTCAGGATCTGACATCTTTGGGAACTACGTTCAAGGAAAATTAGGTCCTTCCTGTGTATCAGGATGATAGCTCCGCTGACACACGTACAGACAAACGCGGCATACATGAGACAAGCAGAAGACAGACATACGTGGAGAGGAATGGCCGGCAACGTGCAGGC
>JBCHJU010076255.1:0-11076 GCA_039654505.1 Plocamopherus imperialis | reverse complement strand
GGGGGTGCTATTATTTCCTTATGTATCCTTCATTTGTGTGATATACATGTATTTTGCTTGATGATGCAATGTTTACATCAAGAAGAACATTATTGCTCCCAATCCATATATTGCATGACATCATTACAGTTAAGTGCAGGACAGTTATCACCTTCACCATATATTATGAACAACTGATGTTGTCTTTTTTCCCGTTGTTTTGCTTATACTGGAACACTTACGTACAATGGAATTGATTATTGAAATGAATGTTTCATCAATAAATCAGGAGATTTTGAATATTGCTTAGTATGTGTTCACTCTTTATACGCAATGTATTTTATAAACATGTACTGTATTTTCCTTAACATTTCCATTTACATCGAGAAGAATGTTATTGTTAATTATACAGGAATATGTAGTTGTGGACCTATCTCAAAATCAGAAACAATTCCTTTTCTTATATTTTTTTGCATGATGTACCATAAGTACCAGTACCAGTATTTTGTATCAATTAGAAATTAGATACGACATGCAGTCCTTTTAAGCTTATCGGCTCATATGGTCGGAGCTTATTCCAGTTTCCATAGTAGGAAGCAGACAGTAATAGATTTTTAAACAGTCACCTACTGAAAAGGATATTCATCAGAATCCTTTCCCACCTAAAGCTGTAGCCATTTAAACCAGGGTCAAGTAAAGCAAGAGGGATACATTTTCTTGCTTAAGGAAAAATGCATGAGTTACCCGGTAGGATTGATCCCCTTCCCTTTCAGTCAACAGTCCGACACACTACTGCTTTACCCCAGCACCCCTAATTAGACCAGACATATGGGTCTGTTCCTATGGTGCCCTGGTCTAGTGGTAGACACTTGAGCTTAGGACTGAGAGATCAGAGGTTCGAATTTCGGTCACGGGCGCGATGTTGAGTCCTTGGAAAGGGCTCTTTACACACATAATCTCACCATACTCAGGTGTAAAATGAGTACCTGGCTGTTAACAGAGTTATCTTTGTCTGGAAAAATTGTACTAGTGCCTAACAGGCAGCTTGTCTCGTCATTCATGTTATGTGTTGCTGTTGGTTGGGGACCCCCTTGTAAAGCGCTTTGGGCACATTAAGTGGATATTGCATGTCATCGTCTCAAAATCAGACCTCAGTGGCTTCAGTTTTTCTCCACTCCCCTTTAATTCAACATATCCAATTCTTCATTAGAATGTAGTACTGCTGTTCAGATCTACATGTCAGTTTAAATTCTTGTTTATTGCCTTAATTCAGCCCCATAACTTCAGACTTGTATCCAGTATTTTGTATATCTTACCTATGTAACAGATTATGTGAGTGTAACAATTGGCACAGGGTACATCAATATTTATGAGATGGGATGCATCACACCAAGTTGAAAGCAGGCTGAGAAGACAAAAGCTATTTATTAATGTACAGTTAGGCCTAGACACATTGACCCCAGATTGGCTACTAATTTAATATGAATTACAGTGCAGTTGTCTCTCTTCTTGAAAATAAATGATTTTGCCTCAAGGGAGATCAGCCTAGATGAATAGTACCAGACCATTCTGTTTTACACATCATTTTAATTTTATGGGTTGCCCATTGCCTAGTGCTTAGGAGATGTGTGTGAAGACATGTGGTCAGAATGTTAACTCATTGCCGATTCAATAATAAGCCTCAATGGCAATGAGGAGCTAAATTATGTCTCAAAGAATTGGAGCTGACTCATTACATCTGGCCCAGTGAGTATTTAAGATCACTGGGGATTGAACTCAGACTATGTCACTATTATTCTTGGTGAGGCAAATCCATATCAATGTGCCAAATTCAATTACCAGTAGAACCACAATTTTCCTTTCTTAAACTATTCCCTCTGTATTTGTGATTACATGTATTCTCAATTAGGTCAATTCTTTGTCACAAGTCAACATCCTTCAAGACGACACTTTTTTTGTCTAGAAAATGTTCAAAGTCCTGTTTCTTTTCTTTATGTATCACCTGTCACTTTCATCATCATCGATGTTAGCTGCCAAACAAAGTTTCTGCGCCATTTTCTTCCACTTTCCTCTATCTGGCTTTCTTGGGAGGGGCTTGGGAGACTCATGCCAAGTGACTTGATGGAGTTGATGTAGCTTGCTGGTGGTTTACCTCTTTACCTCTCCGATTGAATTTTGATTGAATCTTTATATACTGGGTGAGAGAAAAAAGACGCACAGGACTTTAAGGGGATTTAACTCTCTTCACTTTGAAAAGATCGAAATGAAACTTCACATGTAGCTTATTTAACTTTATCAATATGCACGTCGATTTAAAGCGAAATGTAATCCAGCATAATGAAACACCAACGATTTTAACAAGCATACTCAGAAAACCTCATATCAACTTCGTGAAAATTATATAGAGGGCGCCCTAAAAATTGTACAGCCAGGAACAGCGAGCGGTGGGTTTTAAAATGATTTTCGCTAATAAAACAATGTCTCTTGAGTTGTTTGCACTTTAGTTCATCAAAATCCGTCCAGGGAAGCGGAAGTTATGCCCCAAATAGTGAAGCAATGAATTCGCCATTGCGTCCACCTGGCGGTATGTTTAAGTGAAAACTGACCATTGAATGACCATGCCTCACTAAAATTGATATAACTTCACTTTGCGTGAACCAATTTGATTGGTATCTAGTTCAATTGACTCGTTATGAAATTCTCTAGATAAATTGCTTCAGTAGCAAAATCATTTTAAAATCTGCAACTCGATATTCCTGACTGTGTAATTTTTTCAGGACACCCTGTAAGTTATTTACGCAATTTTGATATGAGGTTTTCTTGGTAGGCCTGTTAATATTGTTAGTGTTTCATTATGCTGGTTTATAATTTGCTTAAAATCGACATAGGTGTTGATAATAAGTTAGATGAAAGCCCATATGAAGTTTTATTGAGATCAATTCAGAGTGAAGAGGTTATGGCCCTTTGAGGTCCTGTGCGGTTTTTTTCTTGCACCCAGTATAACAGTACATAAATACCCATAAATAGTCTTCACATGAAGTTGTCATCTTTTTCCTTTCACTCTACTTATATCAATGTCTAGCTTCTTCACATTTCAAACTTTGCCTTCATATTATTATTAAGTCCCCAATGTGTTAAATTGAATACAATGGAACTCAGAAATAATGAGTTCGACGGATCAAACCCTAATTACTCGCCGTTTCCCAGCTGTCGCTATTCCTCATCAGCCTAAAATAGCCATGAAATACTACTCAGTAGCAAATATTACTAAGAGGGAGAGTTTAGCAACAAGATCTTTGTGTGCGCGTATGTGTTTATACACACTTTGTGTGTTCATGTTTGATTTGTGCAAGTGTGATGCTGAGATGACGTAAAATTCATCTCAGTACAATTCTGATCACCTATTGGTAGATCTACATGTTTAATATACGCCATGGCTAAGCCGGCTTACACTCGTCCAGCTATAGGTAGGATGGGTTATTCCATTTCAAGTGAAGGAATGTGCTAGGTGGCTAATTTCACTGACTCTTAATTTCTCGGACTGTCTTAGTTTTACTAAATGGGGGAGGAAATACTCGCTATTTCTAAGTTGGCCTCTTTTTCATACTTGCTACTTGTCATGCAAATTTATTGACTCAACGGGAAAAACAGGGATTTAGAATTTACTCACTATTTCCAAGTTCTCGCTATTTCCAAGCTTGTTACTTTCATGTTCTACTGTACAAAGGATAGTGTTCAAAGGTTGAAGTTACCTGATAGGTAGAGTAATTTATCAATGAGACAAACATGAATTAAGTAGCATCAGTTTGATAAACTAATTACATGAAGAGCTCTATTCCAGCAGTATCAGCCTACATTTGATTAAAGAGAAAAGAATTTGCGGTTGTTATTTGTTAAAGAATAGTGGAACAAATGGGATATGGTCGAATGAGGATAATGATATTTTGTGTTTTTAAGAATAAGAGTTGCTCAAATCTTAGCTCATTTGAAAAGAAAGAAGTTTGACAAGAATCAATCAGCAAATCCTGTTGGGGATTTGAATTTTGTTTCTGTAAAGTGAATAATCACACAAAATGATGTCTGTCATAGAGACAAATGATGCAGATATTGGCAATTTCAATAATATACTGACCAGCAAAAGAAACACAACATGGAGCGTCTATGTTTCTAATATATGCAAAAGGTATATCAAAATCAACTATTAAGCCACTTGATCATTTCCAGCATAAACAATAACAGCACAAACACTAGTCCTGTACTTTGGCTCCTATGCACAAAAAGAGCCTAAAATTATCTTTCCTTTGATGTATGATTTAATGTTTGTCGTTCGTGTTTTCAGCAAAAACTGAATTTAACATGTTGTGTTTCTTTTGCCGGTTAGTATACATACTAAAATCCTTTATGACATTACAGGAAAAATTATCAGGAGTAAATGAATAAAAAAGGCAGCAACACAGTTTGCACGTATGTGAAATCTCAAGGTTCTTTATTCCTTGAACATACATAATATGACACTTAGAGAGGCAGCTTAACAGAAGATAAAAAAAAAAAACAGGGAAAAGAAAGGAAAAGAAAATTTATATCAACAAGAACCAAGCAGATAATTGTTGGTTTGAAATCAACAGGGGTTTTTGGTAAATCTCGGAATGAAGAATTGAAAGCTCAAGAATTCAGCTAGTTTATTTCAAGCTAAAATTGAATAATGGAGAGACAGCATGAAATTAGAATCCCTGCTAGGAATTTTATTATTCTTTATTAGATGGCTAACGAACCTAGTCTTAAAACAGCATTATATAGGCCATACGATTGTCATACGATTGTATGTGTAAAATACCTTCGGTAAAATATTTTCAACAGGTTCAAAAGTGTTATGACTATTTAAATGAAAATCAAAGCCTTTAGAATTTTCAGTTAATATAAATTCGGTCTTTGCTAGATTATTTTTGTAGAAGCAGAAGCTGGTTTTGACATAATATGGTCTTCTTATCACAAACAACAATTAAAAATAAAAAAAAGTCATACAATCAGCCCCTATTTCTCTTGAAGCAAAAAGAAAAAAAAAAGAAAAAGAAGTTAGCAATAAAAAATTACCTATATCAATGCTCCATATAATCAATAATAGCATTTATAAAAATAAATAAGCTGTACAAATGTGAAATAATGAACAGCCTCTACATATTAATTTGTTAAACCGTACAAATCCTTACCGCCTACTACTTATTCACAATGTAGCAACCACAAAACAAGCTGAAATAAATACCTTTTGTCAAACAATCATAGAACACTTGCACCAGCACATAATGATAAAGTGTATAAGTAAAAGTAAAAGATTATTTATTCAATGATAATCTGACAGACTCAGATAAATGAAGGGCCATATTTCATTGCAATGGCGAGGAGACAAAATTTTCTAGCATGTGTACAAGACTTTAACCCTTATGTTGTCAGCCAAATTGCATACAAATGTCTTCCTATTGCCAAGACAACAACAACAAAGTTACAATGTAAACAGTGCAGAAAGAGGCCCAAAACTTTCAAAAAGTCGATATTGTTAGCTGATAAATATCCTATTGGAAGTGAAAGGAAGTAGCAAGCAAATGGAAACGGACTCTCATGATATATTTACTTTCTATTTCTAAAAAGAATTTTTGCTGTTTCTTGTAATTGAACAACCTAAAGTATTGTCAAAAAAGGAGGTGGGAACACATACTAAAATTTGGCAATGCAGGGGTTACATCAACATGGAACAGCTACTGGAAAAGTGAGATACGAAAAAAATAATTAAAAACTGGACCAAACTAGCTCAAGCTAGAGACAGAATATTTTGAAAAACAAATAGAAGCCACAAATATTATTTACTTACTGTAAGTATTTCTCATTTATGTTTTAGGGTAATAATGGAAAATCTTTTACAGCAAAAATCCATCTGTCAATCTTGAGTAGATAAACACCAAGTTCTCACTCTCTCTCACTTTTCACTGTTATAGTTATTGTCATGTGTGTGTTTGTTTGAGTGTGTGAGCATTTGTGTGTGATTTTCGGCTCCATCTAGTCACCAAGTCATGTAAGCTGGATTTACACTAATTTTTTATTGTTGTTTGTGCTGTTGTATATTCATTTAGTATGTCTCACAAACTGTTTGTAACTGAAAGCATATGCCATTTTCCACCATACTATTTTTCAACATATAAACATAGGTATAATCACCATGAGAAAAATAATTAAAAACATAATTTTTACATATTAAATTTCATAAATTCATAGCGATCACAACTACATGCACACACATACCTTGGAGATACAGGGTAATATTTACAGACACATGCAATGCTTTTTCAAATTATTCAAATAAATATCACCTTTCAGACTTCAAAGGTCAATAAATGAATTAAATGCAAAGAAATCCTCAAGCACAATTGATACTTTCTTGAACGAATGAAAAGTGTATTTCAACAAAGCAACAGCATTGCCAAGCGCAAACAGAAATCATATGCCTGAGTAATACATTCCAACATATTCCTGCTAAGTGGGCCTAGCTTTTCCCAGAGATTTTAAAACTGGGCAACATTCATACTTGTAATACTTCTGCTCATCTGAGGAATGGTAATTACAAGGAAAAATGTATCTAGATTTCAGATCCACGCTAAATAATGTAGAATTAAACTGAAAATTAGCTTTGCCAAACTCTCTATCCCCAAATCTACTTGTCATAAGTAAACTCTAGTATATCCCTCTAAGCATCTTTGCATTGGACAAAAAGCTCAATAAATATTGATTTAGGTCTTGTGCCTGAAATTATTTATTTCTAGAATGCATTTTACATGTAGAAAAAGCAGGTAATTTTTAGAAACTTTCACTGTTAAAATTCCTAGTCCTATAATTTAAAAGGAATGACGAGACATAGTTGATGGCAATTCATTATTACTTATTAACTGCTGAAGCAAAGCCTGTCTGTGGACTGGTTGAATGACTGATTGATTGGACTAACATCTTGCAGTACTGAAATTATTGATGTCCAAATATATCAGAAATATGCATTTTAATACTAAGAATATTCCAGCTTTGTTATTGACTTTGTACTACAATTTTTAGTCATTCACAATTTTGCATACCACTTGTATCACTTGCTCTTATGCAAATCGACTGGCAGTCTTCCAGACACAAGAGATGCTTTTTGTATCTGAAGAATTTTAATTTGACTTACAACATTGGTCTTAAGTTGCCAGGCATCAGGTTAAATGAAAATATATCCTTAAAAAAAACACAAAACAAAGACTGGTTAATTCCCTTTAAATAAGCTTGCAACACAATCCAACATTGAGAATATAAAAAAAAACCTCCTGCCTCACACTTTGCAAAAGATTGTCAAAAAAACACTTACTGGTCATTATATATAAAAAAAAAATGTTATAAAAATCTGATATTCATCACTTCAATACTTTACTTTCTTACCATCCACAGGTGCAAGAAAGTCATAACAACAAGGCTGAGCTTAGAGGCAAACCACATTGCATTTTTTTACACTACCCCTTTTAAACTAATGCCAAGAACAATACTTGACATAAGATCAAAGAGAAGAGGCTACGAAAACCTTTGTCAAATGATCAGATTTCAAATATTTTTATGTACGCTCAAAGATGCATCACAATTCCATACAATTTGTATTGGAGAATAATCATAAGCTATGTTCAAGGAAAGTTAAGTTATGGTAAAGTGATCATTTAATTTTGCATAAGGTTAATGATTGAAAACAGAGGGAGATAGGCTTGATGGTGAGCAGTCCTAGAGTTTTGATATCCCTGGCAAGCATCACTGTACGTATGAATGTGTATGTGGTTGGGTGAATGTGTTACGGTAAATTCATCAAGCTACTGCTCATTATTCAAGGCTTGGATGAATTCCTCCAGTTTGTCTTGGATCTGCCTCACTCTCTCTGAAAAAGAAGAAAAAAAATGTATAAAAGTACATTCTAAGTTAAGACAATTCAAAAGCTTGTGTTTTCTTATTTCCTTTTTTGTTTTACTTTCTTTTATACATTCCCTTCAACTCACATAAATGTCTCAATTCTCAAAGAGAATCCAACTGTTTATTGGGGTTTCGTAGAATGCCACACATTTCCACCCAACCTTTCTTCTCCTGAAGCTTTTACCAAGGTTAAGTTTTGGCTTATGACACCCCCTATCATTACTACTTCTCCCTTCTACTTTCCAAGATTTTCTTCACAAGACTGACTGATTAAAGGAATATCATCCACACCACAACCACTACCACCAACCAACGCCAAAAGCAGTTCAGTGATAGATTGAGAAAAAAGGAGACCTGTCAAGCCCCTCGGCTCACAGGACCAGAACTGCATAAAGCGGACAGTAACAGATAAGATCTATCACTGTCTAAATATGATGCAATTCTGTTGCAGAATACTTTCCAAGCCAAAGCTGTACTCATTTTCACCTGGGCCAAGAGAAGATAGTGACATAAATGTTCTTGCTTAAGGAAATATGCATGTGTCCCTCAATAGCTTTGAACCCATGACCTCTCAGTCTGCAGTTCGATACACAAATACTTACCAATGCGGCCCCTTATACAGAGAGCACAATACAGAAGAACAACACAGACAGGAACTACACTCAAACTTACTAAGTTCCTCACACAAAGCAACCCGACGGCCAGTAAGCAAGGTCTGTAAGAGCTTCTTATCCTCGCCAATCTCATCCAGCACCTCTTTGATGATTCTCTCCAAACGACGAGCTGTGGACAAATTCAATTCATTGACTGAGTAATTGGTGGCCACCCTATTTACCGTCAGCGGTGATTCCAGATCAGAAACAAAGGACAGGCAGGAAAGTTTAAAGTGAAAAAGAATGGCATTTCACACCAGCATATTGGTGCATAATAGTCTGCATACTATTGATGGAAATTGTGTTTTCAAGATTTACAATTATATTATCTTACAATTACAATAAATTAATAGACAAACTGCAGCTCCTATATTATATAGCACATATCAATTTGATCGTGTTCTACACACTTTACAAGGGTCCCTCAACAGGTCCTTCCCAGGCAGTAACCTTCTCAACTCCTTCAGGGGTATACAGAGCAGCAGCCAACTCACAGGAGTACCACTCTATGTACTACAGCACCATAATACAGCAAAGACGCTCAGACAGCATCTGCCATAACTGAGTGATAGTGAGGGGAGGGCTGGCTAATTATCTGCTTAAAATCCTAAAGTTTTTTTTCTGATCTAAAACAGGGGACTGGAAGTAAATTCATTTACTTACAGAAGGGGAGGGCTGGGTATGAAAAATTTAACTTTTACTGGCTTTGGTCATCATGGCTTGGTCCATAATTATCGTCATTTCTTTAATAGACACTATCAACAGCAAACTAACCTTCATTGTTAACGACTTGCTGTCGCAAAGCATTGCTGGTCACATGCAACATGCGCTGAAGTCGCCAGAAGAGCACCACAGCATTGCAGTTCAACTGTTTGGAGAGAACAATTAAATAACAAATGTCATTTTTTTTTTTTTCATAAAAATATAAATGATACTTGTAATGAAAAATACTGACATTGAAAAAATCGGTATATATATGTAGGCCTACAAATTAAGGCTGAAATTAAGCTACTGTTGCTCACCCCTTGCTCCTGAAATCCACGCTGATAATAGTAATAGCCCTTCTTGCAGTCATTGGCTTGCTGGACAGCTCTCTTGAAAAAGTGGCGACGGTAGACATGGTACCATGTTTCTCTGACCTGTCACCACAATAAACAAATAAACTGGTATACAAGTGAATACATAGATAAAGTCAAAATAAAGATTAATATTGAAAACAACCAAACAAAACAAAGTGCTTCACAGAATTTCTCCTTCTGCAGAGTTCACACAGATTTTTGGACAATATTTTTCAAGATTTCTATTGAGACAGCATAACTACAATTTCACTACACCCAACACAAGAGAGTACACCACAAGTAAATATTTTGTTTTCAATTTTTTAATGTCTACAGAAAAAAGTAAATGACAAACATTTTTAAATCTAAATGACAAAATTTTAAATCACACTAATAATGAAAAAAAGACACCAATCTGCATATAAAATGAATTATTGTTTTTTGTCTTTTTTTAAACTTCAGATGCACGAAATAGAATCTCTGAAAATGCTATGAAATTTGACAGTCTTTAGACTTTTAGTTTGTCTGTTCTTTCAAGAATATTGCATTTAATTTCATTGTGAGCCAAAATTTTGAATCCCAATTTTTTCAACAAAAATTTCTGAAATATTTCCAAAACACTGTACTAACCATTTCTCCATCAACTTCGAAACTCTGGTTTTGGAGGTTCCTCCTGACAGTCGTCAATTCGTCTGAGGCCAAGTGGCTAGTGTGATCCTAGAAAGAGAAATTTGGTTTCCATGTAATACAATAAAAATATACCTGTGTGACAGAATTTCAATGCCTGTTTGTCTGATGCCAAAACTGACTTGACACACAAAACCTAAGGGTATGAAGCCAAAAGGTTCAATTTGAGATTGAACTACATAGTGTGCAAACAAAAGACCATTCAAATCCATGCAAACATTCTGACATACTTCATGTTCAAAGTTGGGAGGAAGTTTTTCTCCTGAAGCTTTTACCAAGGTTAAGTTCTGGCTTATGACACCCTATTTCTTTACTACTTCTAATAGACCTTTTCTTTTCTTTTGTTTTGCTTTGTTTTTGTTGGGGGGGTTTTGTGTGTGTGTGTGTGTGTGTGTGTGTGTGTGTGTGTTGATTTTTTTAATTTTTTTTTTTGGGTGTGTGTGTGAGGAGGGTGGTGGGGGGGGGATTTTTGCTTCACTCGATGATGGAATGGGCCACTGACATCCAAACAAATTAATAATGGTCATGAATAAAACAATAAAAAAAGACATAAATCATGCATCTTCCCATTGCAACAAAGACCACTGTACAAGAGATTTAACTCTCAACGATTCCAAACAAGGGATTTCGATCACCGCTGATCGATGGATTTGACCGCTTTTTCTGCAGTCCAAAATGAGTACTGTTTTGCACCATTTCAGTAATTTTATTTATTTTTGTGAAAATAAAGGGTA
>JBCHJU010076144.1:0-11076 GCA_039654505.1 Plocamopherus imperialis | reverse complement strand
TTTTCTCTTGGGTGTAACATTTATTGGTATGAAAAAACGCCGCAAAGAAGCAATAGTCGCCTAAAAATCTCCTCAAAAACCTCCTCAAATCTCCTCAAATTTGTTAAGCTAAGGGTGCTACTAACCCTGTGTCATTTTTAAAATCATTGAAGCTACAGCAGTAAAATTTGGCTCACATATAGCTGAATATGTATAATTGGGAACTGTATAGTTTTAATAGGTCAAGATACCATAGTTTTTGTTTTATTTGAAAATATGTGAATAAAAATTTGTGTTTCGGCTGCACATTCAACGTGATATAATCTAAAAATTTATTTTACCAAAACTAAGCATAGTACATACTTAAAAAGTATATCATCTCTATGGATTGGTCTAAATGATGATAATTTGAAAGAATTTTGTTGCTAACATTTATAGTTTTTGAGATTTTAGGATTTTAAATTTGTCAACATAATTCAATAAGTACGCCGTTGCAATGGCAACCGACAATTTTTTTTTTTCAGAAATTTTTTGGGGAATTTTTTTCCTAAATGCTACACCATGTTGACACAAAAGAAACAACCAAAAGTAGCTTATTTAGAAAAAAAATAAATAATCTCAGTAGGACGCCCCCTTAAGGCATGGAGAAAAGGTGAATTGATCTTAAGAAGAGAGAAAAATTAAGGCTCATTGGTATTCAAACTCATGACCCTTGGATTGTGAAACAACCACCTTACCCTTGAGCTACCATGAACCCTCTAAAAAAGTTACATTTTACTTCACCTGGAATAGTATGATTAGTTTCAATCAAACATCACAAAGTCAAATATTTTTTACCGACAGTATTATTCAAAATAATCCTTAGTCTATTGTTGTTCCTTGTGCATCATTTGCTTTGTTTCCAAGCAATTAGCTTACATAAACTCAAAGTACAATGTGATCCCATTATCATTTTCATTTGAGCATATTTTATGGTTGTGGTAATGCAGTAGAATGAGGACGGAGAGGCCATGGCTTCAAAACCACAGTGTGTCTCATGTTTTTTTACCCTTAAGAAAATTTACCCGTTGTTTCACTAGACAGTGAATATGGGAACAGCTTCGGCTGGGAAAGTATTCTGTTATAGAATCGCATACCACTCAGAGGCTGATAGCTTTATTTTCCTCATTTAACTCACAACCCCTTTGGTCATCTATGTGTGCATGTTTGTATTATTAGCATATAAGATAGCCATCTGTATTCATATTTCCGTAATACATTCAGATTGTTGAATAAACTCTCAACCAATATAAAATACAGTAAAGATACTGAAAATTTCAAGCAGAACCTCAAATGTACATCACTAATATCAAATTACTTGAAAGAATTAGTTAAGGTGCATTGACAAGAATACTCAATTTACTAAGTTTGTCAGCTATTTTGAAGACCAAGACTCAATGGTAATAGAAGGCTAAATAGGTGATTATAAGTATTTATAATATAGGACTAAGTTAATTTTATGCTATGTATTTCATAATTACTTTATTTGTCCGTCCATCCATAGATCCACCAACATATGCTGAGAGCATTGGCGGTGCAGTGAATATTAATGATGAGGAGGATGACGATGAGCCACCGGGTTCCAATATGGGCGACCTGACCTACACACCTATGTACACCTACGTGTACAATTACAGACCCCCAACCTATGATGAGGTACCCTTCTTTTTTTTTTCTTCTTTCTTTTTTCTTAAGTTTGTAACCATTAGAGTCATTTATACACTCACTGTTGAAGGGCAATTGATTCATCTTATTGAACATACACTGTTGTTTATACAAAATTCAGGCCTTTGAAATTATGAGAAGAATGCTGTTTCCCTGAAAATCAAGACTCCTAAAAATTGTAAAGAAAATAATAAACTCTTAATGTGGTGTAATGCTTATCCACTTGTTGATGCATACTCCTCACACTTTACAAGCTTCCCTTAAAGTCCCTTTTCATCCCAAACTCCTTTCAATTCAGAGTGCTGTCTAGAACAGTATCTGTGTTACAGGCCAATCACTCATTCATAATGAATAGGTCAAGACCTACATTTTATGTTTTTCTCCTTAGTGTGGTGCACCGTCACAAAGTTTTCCGGCCCATAAATACACTAATTGTTTTAAACATGATTGTGCTGCTCATGTTTGAATCTGAAAGCTCATTTCCAATTACAAAAAAGTTTCACGCTTTTTCATGTGGATCAGACAGTGTCCCTGAGATGAACAAATATTATGCTTAAATTTTTAAGCCTTTTTTGTTTTTGTTAGGTTTTGTATTGTTTTTTGTGTGTTTTTTGTTTGATTTTGGGGTGGTTTTGTTTTTTTTTGTTTTTTTTTTGTTTTTTTTTGTTGTTTGTTTTGTTTGTTGTTTGATGAGTTGTTTTTCTTTTTTGGAAGGGGGAGGGAGTTGGTTTGGGAGAAGGGGAGTGCCAAGAATTCAACTTTGCACCCCACACAACCTAGGAAAAGAAATACAGTGGAACATGGATATAATGAACAAGCCAGGGCAAAGGAAAAAGTTCTTTATATCAGTAGTTCGTTGTTTCAGTCGCACATGCACTGAAGTATATTTCGGCAAAGGACATTAGATCCGATGCGCGCATTCAGCATGTTACAACAGTACGCGCCGTCGGTAAAAGATTTAGATCCAATCAATGCCTGCATAAAGAAATTCCTCTTTGGATTTAATGGATTTTTCCTGTATATTTTGCCTAATACTCCTTATACCTCACTCATAGGGTTAGCATACACGTTACGTTTTGCTTTTTGGTTCTGTAGAGAGAAAAAAGAAAGTAGGTCTGTAAACTTGACGCGCGCTCTTTTGCTCTGACTCTTACCGAAGTATTCACTTATACAACCATATTTCATTAAATAGTGCACTGTGGCTTGGCCTGACTTCGGGCAAGTGCATGTTCGTTCCTCAAGAATCGTTCCGCCATAGCGTAGTAATACATGTTACATTATAGTAGTAATAGGCGGATATGGCCATGCAATACTATGCCGGTGGTAGGCTAATGAGGTCAAAGAGACACGAAGCACTTTTCACACCCAAATACTAAAATACCCTTCAACAATAGATTCCCTTCACCCGGCTAGTCGTCCCGATGGCCATTGACATAATTATGACTGACAGCAATGGAAATGAAAGTTTCACTCAGCCAATGTTGTGTCCACATGGCTGTCACTCACGTAATCATTTCTCTGTAGGCCTAGTCTCTATGTGAGACGAGGGCGTAAAGCCGTGATTCGCTCTTTCCTTGTCTTTGGTTGGTTAACATTTTCTAGCATGATGTGAGACTGGGCGTGGCCTAGGACTAGGAGCCGCCCGAGAACCTAACACATGCCCCATCATTGGCAGTCATCATATTATTGCTAACCGCTGAATGGTTTAACAGATTAACAGAGGGTGAAGGTGTTGTATTGCACTGTGTAACTAGCTTTGGGAAATGATGGAGTAATGCTAGATCTAGAAAGTGTGTTAGGTGCGCCCGCAGGTAAAGCCACAAAGCATACCATGTCCTACCCCCAAGTTGGCTTAACAAAGAATAGATCCAAATTGTAGGGTGGCATGGAGTAAGTGTAAGCCCGAGGCAAGACTCGCAAGGCAGTTGCACAACTTTGAGTTCAGTCATAGTTATCGAAATGGACTGGTTAGTTATTTCAGTCGTAAATAAGAAGGAAATAAAGACGTCGGGCAAGAACATGTGTTCATTACAGCCGTCGGTTCGTTATTGCAGGTTCGCTACATGCGTCAAAATTTTATTGACACAAAGAGGGAAAAAAAAACGGGCAACGAAATTGGTTCTTTATTTCCGTCAATTCATTTAAAGCATGTTTGTTATATGTGTGCGCCACTGTGTATTAGCACAGTACATATAAAAAATTCTTACAAAAGATTTAGCAGCATTGTAATCTACATATGCACATGATTATCTTTGCTCTAGGGGTTAGGGTTGGAAGTATTTTTTAAGCTGTTTTTTTTTTTTTATTTAATTGGTTTATTTCTTTTTTTCACATTTTCAGAGCAATGCAGGCAGCATGACTTTATCACTCCCAACTGAATCCTGATACCAAAGGAAACTATACTCAAGATAAGACTTTGCATGATGGTTTCTGCTTGTTGGGGCCACTAAATTTACTTTTGGAGTCAAGAGGAGTATTAATATGGCTGAAATTCTGACCGCCTTTGGCCTCATGCTGTTTTTATCAACAATGGACGATCCATTTCCTAAGGATTTGAAAGGCTAATATATGTTCAGTAGCGGTCATTTCACTCACAGAAAAAAATAGCATGATCATCATTTGGCAAGTTTTGGTTTTTCTTATCTTACTGGGTACAAATAAATGAGGAGAAAGCAATCAAAAAGGCCTATTTTAAGATTCATTATCGTTAAACGTTCATTAAAATACACATTTCACATTCAGCTTGATGTGGCTGCCATTTTGGCGTTTACTCTGAATTCAGTGGAAAGGCTCCAAACTGCTTGTCACTGTGTTCCAATTTTGGGGTCACTGTGACCATTTAAAGATCAGTGGAAAGACTGACACCTGACCATTACTAGATGCTCGTCTGTTGAGCTTTCTCATCATGGTTTAATTTATTGACTTTGAACATGGTGCTGGCATTGTGTCCATCATCTCTGCTGGTGCAGAGGAAATAATTTTTTACATTTTATCAGTTTTCATGGCAATGGTTTTTCATTTTGGGAAAAGAACAATATTTCACTAAAGAGATTTTCAATATAAGGAACACTTCATCTGGGAATCTACCAGTTGGCTTTGCCTGGTATTTATTATTGTAAACTCAATTTTAATGTTTTTTGAGGTTTTATTTCTGTGTGTCTTTATTATGAAACCATAATGTTGTAGTTTGCTTGGAATTTTCATTAGTTAGTTTCTGTGTACCTGGAATCTCTGAATTTAGGCTAACAAGCTCATAGATTTGAACATTTCTCTTTTTCTTAGTGAATTCCATAAAACTGTGAAGTGAAGTTGTTAATTGTTTTTTTTTTATAATACACTTAACAAATTATAGATTAAATTAATTACATATTGTTATATACCAGTACCTTAAAGGCTGTGTTACTTTGTTATGTTTGTATTGTTATTTTATCGTTGGGTTGGGTTTTTCCCCTAAATTAAGTCATACAAACTTGTTGAAAATCCAGACGTCATAACTAATCCATCTTGTCAGAATTTTATTTTTTAAAACATGTGATCCATTTACAGCAATCTTTTGCCTTACCATAATCAAATCAAAATGTGGCATATATTTAGTGTCATTGTCCCATAATATCTTATTTTTTCTCCCAGTGATGCAGGTTGTCACTGCTATGCTATTGAACATTGGTACATCTACTTAGTAAAAAAAACATCACTATATTGTTCATGATCTTATAATGCTTTAAAAGTTTTCCTGGTCATGTTTTATTATGTTTTTTGTATAATTATCAAAACTAAATGTACAAATCATATTTAAAGCTTTTGATTGTCTTGACTCTCGAACTATTACATGTATCCATAATATAATTTTGTTGTGATGAGATTTAGTTTTAGATTCTGTAATGGGAAAGCACATTGATAATTATTATTGATCTCTACAATGATATCATGATCTTGATTAAGCTTTTTTTCACAATATATTATCATCACAGGTTTCATACACGAAAATTTTTATTTTTATTAACAATTGGTCTAAACAGATTTCACGAAAATTATATGAAACATGGTAACGGTGAATGGGATTGTTCCTATTGAAGAATCCTCTTAAAAGATTTGATATTATTGTAATTACTTAATCTTATGTATTCTTCAGCAAGCTCATAAAAAAAAAAAACAACAGCCATCATATTTTACATACTTCTGTCAGGGAGACTCTAAAGTAAATAGTATATTGTGAAGACTCACTCTTGTTAGTTTATCATTGCTTTGTAAATTATTCAAGTTGAGATTAAATAATTTTTACGTATAAATTTAGGTGTAATTTAGGTATATATATTTATATATATATAGACGGAACATTTTTTTGGAGAAAGATATGCCTTCAAAAAATGTCTCTCTTTGAAGACATACTGGTCTGATTTGACCGACAGTACAGCTCTCCGCTGTAGACGAGCCAGCCTAATACTGTCGGCATTGTTTAAATGACAGTATTTCCTATAGAATCCCTACGGGGTACGTTACATAACCATCACAAGAACGTGTTTCGATTTTTTTTTCTTACTTGCCTTCCCTTATACATGCTGGGTTTCTTTGTTTCATGGTTCTAAGTTCTATTTTAGATTGGCACATCAATAAAGGCCAAACACTGCTTCATTCATCATAGCTTCTTTGGAGAGAAAAAAAGTCCAATACCTGCTTTTTTACATTATGACAATATAGAGTTTATTCAGAATTGATAAGAAAAGTAATTAAATCATTAGAAAGCAGAAGAATTATTCTTCTATAAGATGCAAAAAATAATTTGTCTTTATCATCACTGATAAAACAGTTACATCTGATTGAAAATCTGTAAAAAAGCATGAATCTCAACGTTTCAGCAAGACCCACTACCTTGCATCCTTTATGAGTTAAGTGAAAAAAAATAGAAAGATATTGCTTTATTAAATGATCAGTCAATTTTTAAGTGTTGTAATTATGTAACTGTTGAAAACTAGCATATTATGATATATATATATATATATATATGTACAAATGGCCGCTGAAAACATTTTTTTCTCATAGTATTTTATGGAACATGTAATTGTTTCAAATATTTTATACATGTTTGATGTCCATGGTCACATACAATCCTTAAACATTTTGCAAGGAATACAAATACTTCTGTTTATTAATGCAATATTATTTTTTATTTTTTCCCTAGTTTTGGTGGATATCATTTTTAGATTGATATTTGCATCTGCTTGAATTTTTGTGTAATTATTGTTTCATTAAGGCATTTTTATTTTGATCCAGGATTTTTATTTAAATCTGAGTCTGAGTGATGTTTTTCCTATGAATGGTGTATTGTAACTGGCTGTACTTTTAGTACTTTTAATTTATTTGTTTATTTTTATGTCTTATTGTGAACATTCTCTTTAAGGAGGGTTAAAAAGCTTTGTATGAGGTGCGTGTTTAAGTAAATGGTGAAGTAATGGATATTTTTTTTCACTTGCTCCCGTTGAGAAAAATTGTCTTTAAAATTTGAGACAATTACTTGATAGTCTATTACTTTTCATCCTTTTTTTTTTCTGGCTGGAAAACCTAGTATTTTATCTATGTGACCTTTACGGCCAGCAATGTGATATGTATACATACATATTATTTTTTGCAGTCCCCATACAGTTGTCTTTGCACTAAAATGTCACAGTAAATGTTTTCTCATGCTAGATTCCATTATTTGTCATTCTGACAAAGAATGTTTGAATAGAAGAGGAAGAGATTTTATGAGTTGAGAAATTCATAAACAATAAGATGTGGGTGAAAATAGCCATATATTTTCTTCATAGGAGTTATTACCAATCATTTTTATTCTGCGCAATGTTCATATTTTATATGTCTATCAATCATTTCTGCAAGCTGTAAAATGGATGTGATATTTTTAAATTTCTTTTTTAGTTTTACTTATTTCTCTTTTTTTTTTTTTTTTTTTTTTTTGTTTGCTCAAACCTTAATTCTTTAATAGATCAAGTGTGAAAGTGCACTGTAATAGTAGACAAGAATTCCTTTGACTTTGGCTTTTTCTTAAGGCTCAACAGGATCTTAATATATTTTAATGTTTGAGGGAATAGCAGAATTTACTCAGCAATTTTGCAATAATGAATCTCATATTTTTATAAACTTGTTTGATGCCCTTGAATCAAGTCAAAAATTGTGACACATTTACATCAAATGGTGACACAGGTCAAATTTTTTAAAACCACTGTGACAAGAACGTTCTGCATTTTATGTAAAGGGTTCAAAAATCTTTTAGCCATGTTCACTGTGATTGCAAGATGGTGTTGTGGCATAGTGGTAAGGCATCTGACTACTGACTGGAGGAATCAAGTGACCCACGAATTTTTTCCTTAAGCAAGCAAATTAGCTCCTGTTGCTTTATTGGACCCAAGTTAAAATCGCTACAATTTTGCTTTGTAAAGTATTCTACAAAAGACTGGTAAGTGATGGATGAAAAAATCTATCAATGTCTGCTCCATGCTATGGAAAGTGGGAAGAGCTCTGGTCATTTGGGCCAATAGACTAGAAAGGACAGCTTCATCATTATTCTGCAACTGATGTGGAAGAAAAATGTCTTGTTTAAACACCTTGGTGTTGAGACTTTCAATTTGCAGTAATGTAGCATAGACTTATGTGTCGGAAAATTCTTAAGCAAGTCAGTAGTTTTAAAAGAATTTTCAAAATACAATATTAATGAGGATTTCAGAAATCCGGTATTTGATCTGTTTTTCCCCAGGGCATCATCCGTTTGCATTTGTTGTTTTTCTTTTCAACATGTCTTAGAGGAAGAAAACCACTCTTTACACCAAAATGACCTTCGTATATATTTTTCATATTTTTCCCCCTTTACTGCAGTGGTTTTTGTTGTGGGTCACTTCAATTAAAGTCATGTCACTTTATCATTATTTCATTTTTAGTACAAGTACAAAGTTCATTTTTCATTGTTCAGTATTGGACTTCCCAGTAAAGTAAGGATGTAACTTGGAAGGAAAAATACCTTGAAATGTGCATAGCTGCTTGCTGTATGGCCATGATTCTCTTTGCCTTCTTTCTCTCTGTCTGTCATTCTCTGTTTTATATCTTCTCTTTCTTGTTTTGTTTTGTTTTGTTTTTGTTTTTTGGGGGTTTTTTTATCTCTGCATTCATTTCTCAATAATTCCCTTTACTGTTGAGTTTGTTGTTGTTTGGGTTGGGGATTTTTCTTCTTTAGGAATTCTTTTCAAGTCTATGAAACTGACATGTGATGCTTCAAAGAACTCTAGTCTTTCGATTGTAATACAATATTCTTTTACATGACACATAATATCTTCTTTACAAATATTTTGTTTATAATGAAACTATTTCATTGATATGCATATGTCGATTCTGTAAATAGAATTAGTTTCTTAAATTATACTGAGTGTTCATTCAGGTTGATGTAGAAGAATTTCCTTCCATGTCAAAACAGATAACATTTTTCAACTATTTTCCTTTTTTTTTTTTTTTTTCTTCCCCTGCTTTTTATTTTGTTATTCAACCCATTCATTTTCAATCTGTTTCAGTGATGTTTATGAGTCCCATTTTATATAAATGTCATTTTAGACATTAGAAAAATATACTGCCTTTTTGTGGGGGTGGGTGTTTCTAGTTGGGAACTGGCACTGTGGGGTTTCAGCACTCTGTGCCGCTTTCTAGTCCATCTTGGTGCAACATTAATACAGTAATTCTCTAGAAGACATCTCCACAATGTGGAAATATTGCTGATTTTACTGCAACATTAGAGAGGGGATGTTGGGGTTGCTGTGGAGGTGGGGAGTGGGAGGGAGGCATGTGGGGCTCAGGGAGGGATGGATCAGTTTGATGCAGACTGACCTGGAGTCCAAAATTGGTGGCCATCCCCCATTCATGTGCATTGTGTGACAATTATGCTGGGTCACTTGCTATCTAGAGGGCTCAAGTGGTTTAGTACACAAAGGGTGTTAGAACATCTTGTGGGGCTATCACTTTGCATATTTTGGGCATGATGGCCATCATTATATTGTTTTTTGAGAGATGATTTTATTTTCCCTGTAAATCATCTCACCTTTTAGCTTCATTTTAGTATCATTATCATAGCATATTTCTATTTCTATTCTGAATGCTTCTTTTCCTCCTTGGTATCTCTTTTTTCCCTTCTTATTTCACCCTGAGATAACCCAAGTGGTTATCATGGTGTTAAGCAATCAATCAATCAATCTAGTTGGGAAATTGTTCATATTTGTTGTTATGTTTGATTTTTACTCATGTTACAAGGTCACCCATATCTGTGAGTCAAGTTACTCCTAAGTGTTGCATTTGTCTAAAAAGAGTGTTCTCTGAAAATAAAACAGTCATTGCTCTTTTTCTATTTTAGATCATGCAAACATAGTATGTTTTTCTTTAAAAGAGTGTGCTTGTTGAGGCTGGGTCAGTTTATGGGTTATGGGAAGGATGGTTTGTTTGTTTTTTTTTTATTTTTGTTGTTTGTTTGTTTGTTTGTTTTTTGGGGGGGATGGTTCAGTTTGTTTTGTTTTGTTTTGTTTTTTTAAATATACCATTATAGCCCGCTATGTCAAACCCATCACTAAAGTGTCAACAGTTTTTTGTGCCATCATTATTTTTATGTTTGATTGAAATTTTATTTAAAAGGAAGAAATGCACAAGAATACTTTTTATTTCATGAAGTTGTAATATTTTTCATGAGATCTGTTTAAGGTTGGTCTTGTATTTGACTTTTTCCATCCCCTACACCTTTCCTTTTCTTCTTCTAATAGTAGCTGAGTAAGACAGAGTTTAGACCTTTTTCTTTGTGTTGTTTTTGGGGGGGGGGTTTGTTTTTGTTTTTGTTTTTTGTGTGTGTTTCTTGTTCAAGTACGTCTAGTCTACTGCTTTTTCTCACAGTGATGCAAGAACATTTTTATATTAAATGTCTAATGTTTGCATTTGAAGCATCTTAAGATCACTTGCTTTAAAACACAATGTGTATAGTCTCCTCTGTCTCTAATGTGTTGAATTTCTCTGTCCTACATATTCCTAAAATGTTTATACTTTTTCTCAGTCTCCTCAGTGTACTTTTTTTTTTATTTTTTTTTCTTTTTTCTTTTTTTTTTTTTTGTATGTGGCAGCAGTTCCTTTGCTTTAATTTGTTAATGCTACTCTTCATATGATATAAAAAATCTTACTTATTTGGTGCTATTGCTTGATGTTATATCTAAGGTGGTATTCATGAAATTTGATTTTTGTTGTTCTTTTCCTTTTTAAAAATTATTTTTAAAGAGGCTGTTCTTTATTGTATCTAAAAAAAAAAAAAGTTTTTAAATAGTTGACCAGATGTTCTGTGGGGGTCTCTTTTATTATTAATTTTTGTATTTGATTTTTTGGTTT
>JBCHJU010076033.1:0-11076 GCA_039654505.1 Plocamopherus imperialis | reverse complement strand
GAGTGTTTAGTATAAATAATATACTTTGTATATGTCTATATATATATATATATATATATATATATATATATTTGGCGTCACAAGCAAACCATTTAAATCACTTTTTGTTGGGGGGTTTTTTCTGTGGAGGTGAAAACCGTGTTTACGCGTTTCCTTTGACTTTGAATTTATTTTCAATTACCAGTCAATTCATCCGTTCTACGTACGGGTAGTTGGGGAGGAGGAGTGGGGGGGGGGGGAGAGCTGGGGATTAGTGATAGGCTAGAATATAGTAGGCTTATGTAAGCCTGGTCACTGACATGTGTGCTATGAAAACGCTGAGTGCTCCTAGGTAGAGGTGTCCTGGTTTTGAATATTCTACATATTTATTATATTTATTATTCTTCATGTTTATCATATTTATTTTTTATTTAGTTGTTTTTCAAATGTAATTACTTGATATTTTCATTATTTTTCTTTCCTTTTTATTGAAAATTGTGATTTAAAATGAACTTTAAAAAATGTATTTATTGAAGAGTTACGTATTGTGAAACTGTGGGGCTATTTTAAGCTTACTCTAGCTTGCAAAGATGAGAGGTCATAGGAGTAAATTTAATCTCAAAGATCTGATTTTGATTTGATAGAGCCATGCTATTTGTTTTTTAATGAATAGGGGTCATGTCTCTGCTCTAATGTATAATGTTTTCTAAAAAAATCGTTTTGGTAATTTTGAAGTGACTGAGTACATCTGCAGTGATGCCAAAATTCGGGGCGGTAGCCTACAGTGAGCACTAAATTTTTTAGAGAAAGGATAGATTGGTAGACCGATTGAAATAATGTGCTGTGCTGTGAATGGCTGTGAAGATAAGATATTAGGGCAATAAAGCCAGGATAAAAAGGAAATTGAAATTTCACCATTTAAAAAAAATATCCAGAGTAAAGTGGTTTGCTTACGGCACCGATAATATATACATGTATATATTCAATACAAGTAAATATATCCAATATCAAGTTTATTGAAGACACAAGACTGGGGGCCGATGTAGGCACAAGACTGTCGGGGCCGATGTAGGTACAAGACTGTCGGGGCCGATGTAGACACAAGACTGTGGGGGCTGATGTAGGCACAAGACTGTGGGGGCCGATGTAGACACAAGACTGTGGGGGCCGATGTAGGCACAAGACTGTGGGGGCCGATCTAGGACTTGGTTCTAGATGGTACCTTTCCCTGAACCAAAATGATTTAAGAAAACTGTTGTTATTTTTATGAAGACAGGCAGTTTGAAGTGACTGTCATTATGATGACCATACTTTTTGACACGTACGATTATGATGACCATGCCTTTTGACATGTACTCGTTCCTGGCAGGGATGCAGTGAGCAAAAAAAGCACGTCCCTTTTGTCAAAGATTTTTATTATAATAATGCTTTACTTTAGGCTGTAGGCTGTAGGTGCATGCTTTCTATAATGTAGACATGTCAAGAAATGTAATCTCTCCAACGCTGCGATGGTCAGAACCATTGTCAAGGCTAAGATGCATGTTGCAAGGGAGACCAAAAAAATGGTGCACTGTGCGGCAACGAACTTACAAAGTACTGAACTCCAAGGGACACAAACCATTATTGACATGAAACGTGTAAATCGGGGTACAGGCGTCATCTGAGACTCAAACTCAAACACCTACACACATGCACACACCTACAGCCCTACACACATGCACACACCTACAGCCCTACACACATGCACACACCTACAGCTTGTTTGTCCTATGTTTTCAGGGTGTGTCCGTCTCTCACCCACACACTCTATGTCCTGCTGTTCAATTGATTCTAGGTATAAAGGCTACATTGTAATCACATTTGTTACCAAGTGTCACCAAGTTTTCCTCAGGCACAGATAGGCCAGTAATTTACTAGTAGTAATAGTAATAAAATACACGTTGTGTTTAAGGATTCTGGTGGCTGTAGGTTTTTTTGCTGGCTGTGACTGTGACTTCTTTACCAAGGGAGAGAGGGGGAGGGTGGTGGGTTTCAAGTATGATTGATTGAATGTTTTGAGAAAAATCCCCAAGATCAATTAATAATGGTAATACCTTAATGAAATTTATTTTTATAGCACCCAGTCCCAAGAACTTAATGGCTCTAGGCGCTTGTCTCTCTTTTTCTCCCTCCCTCACTCTCTGTCTATGTCTGCCTGTCTGTCTGTCTCTCTCTCCTCTCTCTCAATCTCTCTTTCCCTGTACCCCTCCCTACATCCCTCTCTGTCTCTCACCCTAAGACTTGGACTTGGACTTGGACTTGGACTTGGACTTGGACTTGGACTTTGACTTGGATTTGGACTTAGACTTGGACTTGGACTTGGACTTTCTGACTAGAGGCCACACCTTGCCTACCCATACCAGTGATAATCAAATTTTTATACACATTTTATTTGTACCCATTCAATGGCTTTTTCTTTTCTTTTTTTTTCCTAGTGAGCTTTAAGTTCAACCTTAATTGGGTCAACATTCCAACTTTAATGTAGTCTGTTTACTTTTTGTTTTGTTTTTTTCTTTGTGGAGGGGCGGTGAAGGTGATGTTTTGGATGCAATTCCAAGGGTGGCTTTAGATATAGATCATGGCTTTTTTTTTTTTTTGGCGAAAGTCTGAGATTGATTTGATTTGTTTTGTTTTTTTTCAATCGAAGTCGGTGGTAGCTGGTACTCCTAGGATTAGAATTAGGAAGGATCTTCTTGCCCGCGTCCAGTTCTTCCCCCTGTGGCCTTAGCTCCGCTTCTGACTTGAGCTGTGGCCAGACCCTCCCCTCTTTCCTTTGCCTGGCAGGCTCAAGGTCACAGCTTGGCTTATGGCTTGTGCTGGATGCCGGTTTCCCGGTTGCCTGCGGGTGCGTTGTCAATCCAGGCCCACTTCCTCTGAAGGATCTGCTTTGCCACTGGTTCCTGTCCAACCCCCTCCAAGGGGTCCTCATTGCTAATTTTATCAGGCCGTCTGGTGTAAAAGATGTGCCTCAGGCCCTTGTTGAAAAAGGTCTGGATCTTCTGCTGCATCTTCTTTGTTGTTTTCCACGACTCACACAGATAGCATATAATATAGTCAGATAGACTTAGATGTCAGTGACTCACACAGATAGTATATATAGTCAGATAGACTTAGATGTTAGTGACTCACACAGATAGCATATATAGTCAGATAGACTTAGATCCTATTGACGCTGAAAGTCTCGTTTGGTTCACATGCTGATTTTTTTTTTTTCTTTTTATGCCCAGTTAATTTCCACTGCTGTCTTAAGTTATAGTGTTTGACTTGCAAACTTGCCTGTCAAAACTTTGTTCATGTTATTTAAAGTTATAGTCATTTGTTCCGATGCATAGCCAATGACAATTTGCTTTGCAGTCATTGGTAATCAAAGTATTCAAAGCATGCTTGGAATCAATGGAATTCGAAATGTTCTTGAGACTTTCGAAAATTAGTGGATTGTTTTTCTTGATAATGAATGGGAGAAAGACAGAAAAAGACGAGTGTTTGCTCTGTAAGTTTCTAGTTGACGCAACTGCACTTCATTCCAGGATTTGCATTTAGCTTCTGGGGGTGGGGTTTGTTTTTGTTGTAATTGTCCTCATGGAAAACTTTGCCATAATGTGAGTATGGCCATCTTGACTTTCTCTTTACGTTTTGTACCAGTGTCAATTGTCATATTGTCATGAAGATTTGACTTGCACAGCCCACATTCAACTACATTGATTGATTGATTGATATTTTTACAATATCCTCCAAGCATAATTGTTGTATATATTGTTGGTGTCGTTCTATAAACATATAAAAAGTGTTCAAATTTTTCCTTTTCCACGCCAAAGTCAACTGTATTGAAAGTCACTTACATCTGTTGATCTATAGCATTTTTATCAAAAATAAAATTGTTTTTTGCACATTTCCATTGACTAATTTTATTTTGATAAAAATGAGATGGGTGACTTTCAGCTAAGTTTATTTTAGTGTGAAAATCTGAAATTTGTAACGAGGCTCCTATACGTTTATAGAACGACAACGGCGATATGCTGTTTGGAACGCATTACAAAGCAAAGAATACTCGATCAAAATGAGATCAAACTTTATTGAGTCTTGCCATTAACAAAACTGTTTTGATTTCAACATTTTAATTTTAATAATAATAGCATGTTTTTCTGATATCATATTATAACATGTCATTCAATTACCGGTATATGATTTAAATTCATAATCAGTTATGAAGATTACAAGAAACAATAAAAACAATTTTTGTTTCTACTCTGGCTCCACAAAGAATGCCACAATACTACTGCGTGATGACCATTGACTTTGAAATCAGGCTCTTTATGAAATGATATGTTTGAATGCCATTTACCTCGTGTATTTATCTCGGCTGGGGTCTGGCATGAGTACACTTGTAGTACAAAAATGCACATTATTTTAATACCGTAGTTGTAATAGTACGGCTTCACTTTCAATTTAAAGTTGCTGATCACACCCATCTCAGTGTCGCTATACATGGTCTTTACTGAGATTATGTCGTAAAAGTGAGTTTTTATTATTTCTAATGATATACTGTACATGTTGATATGCCGTACATGTATTATAAGGAAAAAACTGGGACCTGGGCACTAAGTAGCTGTACAGAGAATGTTGTTGTATTCAATGTGGCTATTGCCAGGTTGCACTGTATCTATACAAAGAAAGGACCTGAGAAATTTGAAGTCATTGAAGTGTCGACCTTTGACCTGCTTCTTAGTCATCTTTACACACACAGACACACACGTAAGCACAGGCATTCTTTGAAACTGCAGCAATATCCCACAACTAGCTGGGCACCCGGCCTTGCACGGGTTTGTAAAAACATAATATTTATTTGTTTTGATTTCCTCCTTTGCCAAATGGTGTGGCTAGTTAAACCTGGAGCAGGTCAATGAGCCTAGTGAACACGGGGAAATTGAAATGTTTCTAAAACAAAAAGTACAGAGACTTCAGAGCTCTATTGAAAACTGTGCACTCTATAAACCCTTATGATGCAGCACAAAAAAATTGAAATCTGAATGTACAGTGGTTTAGAAGCCTTTCGCAATGACAGATTTTCCAAGTCCCCAATTATATATATATATAGTCTAGATGCTAATAAGGCCGTATCCACACTTCAACCATTGGGCTGGGCTTTGGGCTGCTGAGCTATACCAGGGCCATGATAAACACTGCCTTGAACGAATGGAAGGTGGACGCACCACCAGCTACTGGCTCGCTATCATTTCAAGCTTTAAGCTGCGGTTCATGTCTTGCCATTTACCACGGCTCAAAGCTCAAGCTAGGTCGACCTGACACGACATTACCACGGCTCAAAGCTCAAGCTAGGTCGACCTGACACGACATACCGACAAGTGCGTTCACAGTCGAGACAGGAGGTGTGATGTCAGTGGCTCAAACTAGGCAGTTCTTTCCCCTGCCAATATCTCCAACCAATGGGATTGATCGCATCCGAAAATCTAATGGCATCTTTTTAAACGGACGACCAAAAATTCAGTCAAGATCCGAGGAGAGTTGGGTTATCTTCAATAATCAAAGGAAACCATGAATATTTTCTTTTTATCGTAGAACACATGATATTAAATGAAGGACGAGACAAGCTGCCCGTTCGGCGCTGGTGTATTTTCCTTTTTGGACAGGGACAACGCTGTTAACCGCCAGGTACTCATTTTACACCTGAGTGGGGTGAGAAAATGTGCGTAAAGTGCCATTTCCAAGGACTCAATATCGGCCCGTCACCGGGATTCGAACCTCTGACCTCTCGGTCTTCAGCTCAAGTGTCTACCTTTAGACCACGACGCTGCGTAAGGGTGCTGCCACAGTGAAGATCGCACTTCCCTCCAAAACTGCTCCCATAAAGCCGCGAGGACAAAAGAGCTACTTTGTGCTGAGAAGAAACAAAGGGGAGATCGCACCTACCCTCCAAGCCTCTCTTGTGATAATTAATTACAGTGCATATGGAAGCATCCTTTTTTTTGTTTTCTACTATTGAAGAAGATGTCCGTGGATGTGCCGTGGGCAAGCTTTGTCATAAATAAAGGGTCTTTTTTCCAGCAACTACGGTACAACAAACTTAATTGTTTGGTCGGTGTCCATTAGGAATTTACATGTAAAAATGAAATAGGCTGCACTAAAATGTGGGTTTTACTGCAGGTAGAGAGTTTTGAAACTCGCGTGCTTTCTCCGTGGGTGGGCATTTTTGTGACAACCGACCAGTCAACTAAATGTTTTTATTGAATTAAAAATATTTTTAATGAAATTGTTTATAATGCGTTTTTCAGCGTCCCTAAGCGAAGGCTTTGTTAATTTGGGGTCGCTGATTAAGAACCTGCTTTTACATTTTCTCTCCGACCGCTTGTTATTGACCTACTATGTCCAGCTCACGCGCCATTTCCGGTCGCCGGTGAACACCTGTGTGGCAAGCGGGCGCCCAAATTCGGCCCCATCTAAAGACAGCGCTTAGATCTAGCACTACGCGTCTAGGCGATAAAAGAAAGGCGACATGATTCGAGGCCTCTACTTTTTGTTTCCTGTAACTCTCTTCTTAAAAAATAAGTTCTAGCTCCCAAAAAGGGAAGCTTGGGCCAGCACCCTAATGAACTGGCTAGTAATGAGTTAGAAGCTTGAAAAATTCGGCCAGTGGTGTGGACACCGGAGCTTCACTGCTCTCTGCTTGTCAAGTAGCGAGCTAGTACGGTAGCTAGCAAGTCGTGCGGATGACGAGGCAATACGCAGTTCACCAAGGGCAACACACACACACACACACACACACATACGGCGGCAGGTCAAGGAAAACAGAACGCACAAATGCCATGGAACATCAGGACACACACACACACACACACACACACACACACACACACACACGGGTCTCAATGGCATCAGAGGTGACATCTGGAGTCCTTCAGGGAACAGTCTTTTTACCTCTGCTTTTTCTGATTTGTATTAATGATTTTCCTGAAATGGTCAAGTCAACTGCAAGATTATTCGCAGAACATTGCCTGTTGTACAAAGGAATTAAAAATCCATCACATGTCGACCTACTCCAACGTGATCTGGACAGCCTCCAAAAGTAGGGACAAACATGGCTTATGAGTGTCAATCCCAAAAGAAAATAAAAGGGGGGGGGGGGAATATTACGGGCAATAAATAAAAAAGCCCCCCTTGTAAACGGATATAAAATACCTGGAACCACACTCAAAGTTTAAGAAACAGCCAAATATCTTCACCTTAACATCGACCACAAACTTTCACGGAACCATCACGTTAACAGTACAACAGAGAAAGTAAACAGCATAACCGCTTTTTTTTTTTTTTTTTTTTTCTGAGAAACATGAGCAGCTGCCTTAGTACCATCAAATCAAAATGCTATATAACACGTCTTGTTAGACTGATTTGGGAGTACGCCTGCTTAGCCTGGGAGCCCATAACAGATAAACGCATAAAAAAAATTAGAGATGGTTCAGAGAAAAGCAGCAAGAGCCGTCGTTGGCGATTACAGAACAACAAGCAGCGTCACACAAATTAAATGATAGAAAACCTTCAATGGCCAATACTTTCCAACGCAGGAAGCAAGCCAAAACAACTATGCTTTACAAAGCTTCAAAGTGGCTTGTGGACACTGATTCAAATCGCCTGATGCCCAACAGAACAGCAAATTAAAGGAGAGGCCACTGCCAAAGATTCCAAATTCCATCATCAAAACTTGAGACCCACCGACAATCGTTATTCCCGTCCACAATCTCCGACTTTGGAATAACTGCCTGAAAATGTGGTCCAGATAAATAACTTGAAAGACATTCGTGAGCACGATAAAATCTATTTATTAAATCGAAAATGGTCGACTTGCAACAATATACCAGAGGTGGTATGTAAGTAACTGGAAGAAAAAAAAAGAAGAAAACAGGACACACATAAACAGAAACACACATACAAATACCCACACAAACACACACACACACACACACACATACACGCCACGGACACTCAGCAGTGTAGTAAAGTAGTCCTTTCAAGCCTTTCGGCTTATAGGGCCGGAGCCTATCCCGGTTTCTGTAGCATGAAGATCTATCACTTTCTGAATAGGATGCTAGTCTATTGCAGAATACTTTCACAGCCGAAGCAGTACCCATTTTCACCTGGGTCAAGTGAAGCAACAGGGGTAAATTATTTTGCTTAAGGAAAAAACGCATGTCTCTACGGAGGTTTGAACCCGCGACCTCTCGGTCTGAAGTCCAACGCTCTGTCCGCAGAGCCACTACGCCCCCTTACTCAGCAGTGTACTTGTCGGTAAAGTCAAAAATAAACTTAAAAAGCCAAAAACAGTAAATTGTAAGTCCCCTTTGTCACGATTGGGCTAGTCTTTACCATAGAAAGAGAGTCATGTTGCCATGACTCACACCTTAGACCATACCACCAGCTTTCAGCGGTTGGCTTCTTGTAAGGCTTCCATTGAGTTGCCTCATCTGGCCCAGTTAGAAATGGTAAGGGCTGTAGCGCTTGATTGAATAGACTAGTTCGTCTTCGTCTTCATAATAGCTGACAAACTCAGGCAGCTGAGTATTCTTGTCAACCACTTTATTATTCTAGTATTTTGAACTTAGTGTTGTAGCTAGTTCTATAGGGTGGACCGAAAGAAAACTTAGAATGTAGGCATTATGTCCACTATACGGATTTGGATACGCCTCAAAGTGTAGAAGTGTAGAATAGTCCTGTTAAGCAAACATTTATGATTGATTGATTGATTGATTGATTGATTGATTGATTGATTGATTGATTGATTGATTGATTGATTGACTTATACCCCGTTAACCACTTGGGTCATCTGAGGGTGAAAAAGAGGGGGGAAAGGGATGCCAAGGAGGAAAAGAAGCATTTAGAATAGTATGTAGCAAAAAGGAGAGATGATTTACACGGAAAATAAAACAATGTAACGATGGCCATCGCGCCCCAAAATAAGCACGTAAGTTATGGACGCACGTTTTACAACTGTGTAGGTTTTACGTGAAATCGGTACTTGAAACAGAACATCGGACTCGACTTTAAGCGTTAAATAGAATTCTAATCGATTATAATAAGTGCCTCTACTACTTACAACGAACCATCGATTCTTTCCAGAATACGCAAATCGCGCCTTCCGGCGGAGCTCTTCAGTGGTATGGATGGACAAACCTTTAGTCATGAATCTTAAGGAGACTCGGACTTCCGCAACGTCGGATGTTATTATGCCGACAGATCATATTATGTTACACAGCACGTTCAATTCCGTGTATTTTATAGACGTTTTAATTGTCACCAGCTTTGTCAGAATCCATACGGTGCTGTATAATCACCCACTGAAATCAACATAAATCAAAATAGTACATACTACTACATCCTTTTTCTTTTTTAATTTCCGTCAACGAACTTTCAGCTATTCTCCTTGCTTTCAAACTTTTTCGTTTCGATTTTTGTTTATTCGTCAATCGCTCGCCAAATATATCGCACGAATATAAACGTGTTATTGATTATTTCAAATCCATCTTTTCCAACCCTGTGTTGTTGAATCCCAACAACACACAATCACTACATCGACGACTTCCGCAACCACCTCCGCAACAACAACAACTACCACGCAGCCACTCCAACCCACTTCTGACTGTCTAGCAAGGGCAGGAAAACTAATTTGTTTCGCCGGGCAGGAGGACTGGGAGTAACTGAATAAAATAGACGTAAATACCTGTGAGATAAATACAACAAATGGTTGTACGAGCCGAGACAGAAGTCCTGGCGAGAGGGACCGAAAGTTCTCAAAGGAAAAAAGAACCATTGGAAAAGATTATTACAGACAGACAGACAGACAGACAGACAGACAGACAGACAGACAGACAGACAGACAGGATGGTGGTGACGTTGCCAGAGGCGAAGTTGGCCAATGACCAAGAGCGATAGTTAAGCTGCGAGTATTAGAGACGACGTGTCTGTCCATTTTTGGGTTGGGGGTTAGCGAGTCAAAGAGACCATAGACATTTCAACAAGATTACGGCTATAAACACGCTGGTTGGCTGGTCTCCTCGTCTCTCAACGGCCGAAGTCTAAAGTCAAAAGTCCGCCATTGGAATCAAATCGTGCCGCTTCTCGTGTCTCGAGAGAAAGTGATTGGCTGGGTGTTGGCAGCGAGGGCCTTGCACTGCGACGAGGCGGACGGAGGGAGGGAGTCCATCAATACGTGATGCATTGAAACATATCTCCGAGTCGTCTCCACGTTCATTCTAATGAAGTATTGTGGGAAGGAGAGATTTGAATAAGTCTCGCAACCTACGCCCCCCCCCCTTTTTGGTGTTTGTTATTCCTAGAAAAGTCTTCTTCAGTCGACCCAGCCAGTATATCTATTCTGTGAGGCTGCTGCTGCTTGCTTAGATGGGACACACAACGTGATGTCTTGGTCAATACAACAAAGTAGAGTAAAGTAAAAGGCAAGCGGGATGCGGTTAGGGGTTGGGGCTTGGAGCTTGGGGGTTGGGCACATTAAGGACCTTCTTCCGTCTGTCAAAAGAAACTAGGTCTTTGGGTGAATGAGGCAAAGAGGAAAGTAGAAATGTCCCGATTTCTGAGGGGTCAAAGGGACGAGGTCTTTTTTTTTTTATTTCCCATTCGCCGGTCGCGCTTCGCTATTATTGCCTGCTGCGGTTTTGCCTTGTTGTTTGTTTGTGGCAAACACAGGAACGGATTGCAAAGGGTCAGTGCTAGCACACACGGGATGCTGAGTAGCTGGCATCTATCTAATGGCACTACCGTGGAATGCACGTTGTACAAGGAAAAATACCATGGGAATCTTTCTTCACATCCTTTCTTCATCATACTACACTCTGTATGATCTCCAAGCATGACCTGATTTTCCTTATTATGTAGGAAAGGAGACTTCAATTTGCTCCATCATTTCAAGTGATGGCCTATCCCAGGCGTGCCTTTCTAAAGTTATTGATATTATTATTAGTAGTAGTAGTAGTAGTAGTAGTAGTAGCAGCAGCAGCAGCAGCAGCAGCAGCAGTAGTAGTAGTAGTAGTAGTA
>JBCHJU010075922.1:0-11079 GCA_039654505.1 Plocamopherus imperialis | reverse complement strand
AAACATTTCAATTTCCCCGTGTTCACTAGGCTCATTGACCTGCTCCAGGTTTAACTAGCCACACCATTTGGCAAGGGGGGAAATCAAAACAAATAAATGTTATGTTTTTACAAACCCGTGCAAGGCCGGGTGCCCAGCTAGTATCGATATATGGGCAAATTACGGTCAGAGTTAAATCATATCATAACCAAGCCAAAATATCCGCTCTAAGTGGCCAGTGAGTTATAGTGCCCCCCTTTTTTTTAGCCTGAACACAATGCCCCATGTCTTACCAATATTGTCACGCAGTTGGCTGGCATTGATGTGATCATCAAAATTGAAATTCTGTGTGAGACGAACCTTCATGCGAGCAAAGTTTTCTTGATTGGACAGTTTCCAGTGTGTCAATTCTTCTTTACTGTAAAAAATATAAATATTTTAATATGTTAACTTTTTATGCCATATATCATAATTGCTTTGACAAAGAGACAATACATAAACATATCTAAAAACGTTAAAAAAAAAATAAAAAAATAAGCCTTTTAAATTTTTTCAGAAGTGAAGGCATGAAGAGGGAAGAAGAAAGTCCTGATAAAAACCAACAACTGGTTACATCCTATATTTTTCCTTCAAACTGGGATGAAGAAATGAAAAACAAAAAGCAGCTATTTTATTAGGCATATCTGTCCCAGTGGCCATTTTACAGGTGCCTCACTCTGGTACATTGATAAAATAAGATAAGATGAAATAAGATAAGATAGTAAAGTTAGGATAAGGTAAGATGAAGTAAGGTAAGGTAAGGTAAGGTAAGGTAAGGTAAGGTAAGGTAAGGTAAGGTAAGGTAAGGTAAGGTAAGGTGAGGTAAGGTAAGGTAAGGTAAGGTAAGGTAAGGTAAGGTAAGGTAAGATGATAAGATAAGATGTACTTTATTGACCCTTGAAGGAAATCACACTGTGTTTCGTCAAACAAAACTCAGGAAAATATTAAAATAAAAAAACAAACCCAAAAGCATGGCACAGTTCATTCAACACAAAGCATGGTAAGGTCAAAAACACGAATCAGAAAAAAAAACAATAACCCCCCCCCCCCCCAAAAAAAAAAAAAAAAAAAAAAGTAAAATCAACATAACCCATAACAACAACATACTCGTCATTCCATGCCCCTCTTTCACCGGTGAAGAATCTTTTGACTGCCCGCCACTGGCGTAGGGAAAACAAATGCTGGTTCTTTTGCTGCGTCATAATGTTCATGAATCGTTTGTTTTCTTGGTCTACCTTTCTTTGGTAAACTTCATCGATTTGACTCTAGAAGGAAAAAACAAAACAAAACAATATCACAGAAAAGGGATAAAAGCACAACATGAAGAGGTGTATAAGAGCATCATATTTTGGAATCCTCATAAGAAAAGGAAGCAATTATAAGAAAAACAGCAAATAATAAAATAACCCTCTTCCCCCCTTCTCACACACAAAATAAAGCACCTTTGAACAGGTGAGAAAAAGCAGTCCTATAGTTCTATTCCATTTCAGCTTTATTATTTAATAAACGTTTGTTTCCATTTTCAAACTATAAAATATTATGAGTATATTTTTTAATGACATTCATTACTTCAACACCCCTCAAACTGTCAAGACCTGAGCTCTCACAGCTAAGTTTTTGTTGAACTCGAGATTTTTTCATATAAAGGTTTATTTTTTACATTTTTTATATTTTCCAGCTTTTTCATTGTAACTGCAGTTGTTTTATTGTATTTTGATTGCTTTTTTTGCAGTCTGACAAAGGGTTTAAACCCCCAAAATGTACTGTTTTCTTTCTTTCTAGTGGAGATTTTTATTTAAGTTTGTTTTCTTGATATTTATATTTTTTGCTTCGTTCTTCATCCAGTACATTCATTGTATAATGATAATAATTGTCCTGAAAAGAACCTTGTAAAAATCCTGCACCAGTAAATAATTCATTTCACGATTCACTCCCAGCAACAGATTACAGCTGTGTGTGGGGGTAGCGGCTGACGCTAATTAATATTGTATAATTTCTGAAAGGATCAATAAAGTAAATCTAAGATTTAAAAAGATAAAAATTAATGATGAAGAATCTCACCTTGAAGCGTAAGCGGCTTTCACCAATCTCCCGGTTGTACTTGTGATGACTCATCATCATACTCTCATGACAGTCGGCCCAGAATGTGACCATCAACACCTCCCCTTCCTGGAAATTGTTTTCCATGAAATGACTCATCTGAGGTCCAACCTGAGGATATACCATTATCACCGTATAGGAAAACAACATGTGCAGGACAGTTGAAAAGGGGTTGAAGGATTTGAGGATGTCTTGGCATAATGTGCAGAGGATAGAAAAAAAAAAGGCAAGAGAAAGAGAGGAATTGTTGCTGCCCCAAATGCCAGCCGACATTAAGGGCAGTAATTACGTAATCATTGTATGGTCTGACCCACCTCATCCAAAACTTCCAGGAAGTTAAAAAAAATTTCATAACTGAGATTTCAAACTAAACACACATTTCTCTTTGTCGAAACACTGTTTTACTTTAGATTCCTGTAACGATATTTCCCATGTCTTCCATCTCCTGGAAACACTTTCGTATTTTTTTCCTTAGAGCCTCTTTTATATCCTCCACCTACTCTCTATGTGTTCTGCCTGTTGGACACTTCAGTTATAGCTTTATATACTGTTTTAACTACTCTCTATGTGTTCTGCCTCTTGGACTCTTCAGTTATAGCATTGTATACTGTTTTAGCTACTCTCTATGTGTTCTGCCTGTTGGACTCTTCAGTTATAGCATTATATACTGTTTTAGCTACTCTCTATGTGTTCTGCCTCTTGGACTCTTCAGTTATAGCATTGTATACTGTTTCAGCTATCTTTACATCATTCATTAAGGGATATGCCCATACCATCCAGGCTGATTCATTCATATTTTCCCCTACTGTTTAGGGTCCATGAAGGAAAGCAGGATAAAAAGAAAAAGCTATGCCGTACACTGCCACTTTGATTTTTGTTGATATTTTTTTACTTACAAAAGCCCTACCTCCATGATGATTCACTATTGTTGCTATTTGAAATCTTCAGTGTAAAGCGTTGCAAGATTTCACTGTTAATGACATTAAAATCAATAAATGCTATTCCACACTACCTGCAACTGATTGTAAAATCAACATGATCTTCAGACACTTAAATAAAGAAGCAAAGTATGAATAATAAATGAATCTAAGAGACTCACAATATTGCACATAAAGTTATCCCACTCCTCGCTGAAGACAAACGTCTTGAAGTCATCAAAAAACGTAGTGCTCATGGAAATCTTCGGCAAGTTGGGGAGATGAGTCTTAGTGGTTAGCAGTTCTTCCCCCTTTTCTATCAATGCTCGCACAACTGGCATCAGGTAAGAGTAGTTGTCTGAATTATCTGGTGACAAGGTTAAATAAGGGATAATGAATTATCCGATAAGGTAAGGTCAGGAATAATGAATTAATTGACCTTCAGATAAAAGTTGAAAATTTAAGACAATTACATCAGAATGATAAGTAAGAATAGAAATGCTGTCAAAGGTTGATTGAAAAAATGTAAAACAATATAATAAAAGTGTAAAAGACAAAAATATAATAATATTGAATTCTTTATATGTTGGGATATTCTTTCTTTCTTTCTTTCTTTTTTTTATATTTTTTTTTTATTTTTTTTTTTTTTTTTTTTATATAGGCAAGTTTTTTTTATATAGGCAAGGAGTTTTTTACAAGTCCTTTTGAGAGTTGTTGTTAGGGATAAGCTATTTGCTCCAATAAGGGCAGGGCAGCCACCACATACTTTCAATAGACTTGACTATCATTTGATTCAATATGCCCAGGATGTAGGATGCCTCAGCCGAACTGCTGATCAATTTGGTTTGCACTAGGGAGTGGAGCTTGACTGTGGCCAGGGACACAAGCTGTAAAAGAAAGGACACAACAGTAAGCAATAAGGATTTGTGTGTATTCTTCATTAAAGCTTCTTTCATTGATCAATCATTGATTATTGTATGTATAAACTTATTGTCAGGGGCAAGAAAAAAGGGGGAGGGGGGATATGGGGATAGTATGATTAACATACATTTTCTCTGTATGGTAAACAAAAAAAATTAACAGCTAATTCCTCTAATGGTGTGTCTCAAGAGAAACTGCGTCTACACGCTTTGACAGCAGAAATATATTTTTAAAGCAATCTATAACAATTCTGAAGCATATGCCAGACCCTTTAAAGAACTCAGCCTTTTTCAGGTGATTTTCCTTCAATTGTATCAATGAACTCCTTTTAATGATCTGCCCTTCAAATAACTGTTCTTGATTTAAATATCATTTGGCATACATACAAACTTGTCCAAAGTTTTAACTTACTGAGTTCACATAACACCGACCAGAGAGTGATAGATTTAGTCTATATCTTTATAAATTGCATTGTAGTCTATTGCAGAATACTTTCTTTTCCTGCTGAAGAAAATTTTTACCTAGGTTGAGTGAAGCAATGGGAGTATATCGCCTTGTTAAGGCAAAAAACAAAACAAAACGCAAGTGTAACTTTGTTTAAACCTGCGACCTCTCTGTCAATAGATAAATACACTAGTGTTGGGCCATAACGCACCCAAAAATAAAGTCTTCCCACTTCAAAGTTCTTAAGAATCAGAGCAGAACAGAGTTAATAATATCAACAATATCATAACTGGCTATTAACATACATTCAAATCCTGAAGCTGTGAGAAGGCCAGCAGCATGGAAATCCCTTTGTGTACCATCTCTGTCCATGCGGTCGTTGTCTCAGTGTCCCACACACCCAGCACCTCTAACAGTGACATCACATCTTCCAGGAGCTACAAATCAAGTAATTGGAGAATTTTTGATATGATGACGAAAAATGACAACAGAGAAATGGAAGATTTGACTGACCATATTGATGAAGATGAGGACAATGACAACAATTTTGCTTTCATTGTTTTTGTTATTGTCATTATTTTTTACTATTATTCTCATCATCATCATTATTGTTGTTGTTGCAAGACTATGCAAGAATGTGTGGAGCTGTATACAGTAATAATTTTTGATATTCAAAATTATTGATGTAAAATACTAGGAAATAATGCTCATAGATGGCCCTTAAATGTGTAGAACACTGATCACCATTGAAATCGACAACCCTTCAGACCCCTATCAGAAAAACTGACCCCTAAAAAAAAACAAAAAAAAAACAAACAAGGCAAAAAAAAAAACAACAACAACAACAAAAAACTCCCAAAATAAAAACAACCTCCCCCCCCCCCCCCTCTCCCACTTTCATTTGTGTGTGCAAACCAAAGAAAAGAATCCCATCAAACAATCCCACCCCCTACCTCCTCATTATTTTTTTTTACGGAAAAAAAAAAAAAGCATGAAAACAAATTTAAAACAAAGAAAAAAGAAAGAATAAAAGTGAAGTATGAAATCTTAACCTTTCTGAGGTTAATGCTTTAAAAATGCATGAGCATATTTCCATAAATGTGAAGGAAGTAAGCATTAATGGCCTATTGTTCACACTGGTCTATAGTCTTATATGTTTTTTTTTTCAAGCCATTCAACTCACTCGTTTGGAAAAGCGGTCCTTGCTGGCATCTGAACCAGCCACAAAACTTTGGACAAGTCGAATCAAAAAGATAGCATTTTCAGATTGGGCAGGTGTGGCTTGACCTAGAAAGAAAATAATCAAGAAAAAAAATAATGAAAAAGAAACAAAAAAACCCAAAGTAAATGCCATCTCTCGCCAACTGACAACATATCAAATGATGAGGGAATTACTGGTGGAAGTTACAGGTGGAGACAATAAAGTATACGGGGTAAATGAGTGGATTGACATACAGATCAATGGAAAGAAATTGCAAGAGTGTTGCAAGTATTGGTCATAACAATATTGTTTTCTACTCAACCTCCATAATAAACTTTTCTTAAAAAGCACAACACAAATGAAGCAAACAAAACTTAAACATAACAAAAGGCAAAAGAAACAAAACAAAACGAAAGGATTCAAATATAAATAGATTTAGAATAAAACCATGAAAAAAAAAAAACACGGAAAAAAGAGATTAAAAAAGATTGACAAAATGAACAATAAAAATATAGATCAATCAGATGTGAAGGAAAACATATTCATAAAATGTTAAACCTGGAAAGAAATACTGACCAGAACACTGAATATCAGAGGCACAATTGTGTAGCAGCATTTCCAGTAACCTCCTCTTCACTTCGTCTGCAGGTCGAATAAGGACATGGGACTCGCCAAGTTCATCTATCCAAGTAAACACCTCACATCTCTCCTGAATAACAAGGATGAAAAAGCATATGTGAATGATTACTTTATACACTTGAGTACTTGTTGAACAATGATAACGAAATGACACTTAACACAAACACATGCAAATGCAGACACATACTATACACTGAATAATATGGCTAAAAATAAAAAACAAAGGAATGATAAGCTTTATTACACAATTAAGACAACATAAAGACAGCTATGAGAAAGAAAATGAAGCAACAAAAATGTTGTTTCTCAGATGAATGTTTAAAATATCATGGACAGAAAGAAGATCAAGTGAGGAGGTACTTCATGAATCAGAATATAAAAGAAAGATCCTGGTGAAAGAAAAAAAACCAATCTAAGTTTTTCGGCCATGTAATGAGGAGAGAAGGAGTTAGTAACAACAGGAATGACCAATGGAAAGAGAAACAGGAAGGAAAAGAGTGAAGATGGTGGATTGTATAAAGAACTGGACAAAAAGGAGTAGACCTAACGACATAGAAACCATTAAAGCAAGAAGTGGCAGAGAGAGTTGGAAAAGCATGATCAACCAGATGAGGACATGGACAAGGATGAAAAGTTTTATTATTTCAACGCTATGAAATTTGAAATGGTGAAGCAAAACCTGTTTGTTCACACTAACTCTACAGGTCTATATGACACGCCTCCAGTAAAAGTAGTAATCCTTTCAAGTCCATTCGGTTCACAGGGCCGGAGCTTAACCTGGTTTCTATAGCATGAAGTGGACAGTGACAGATTAGATCTATCACTTTCTGAATAGGATGCTAGTCTATTGACAATACTTTCCAAGCCAAAGCTGTACCTGTGCTGTTTTCGCCTGAGTCAAGTGAAGCAACAGGTAAATTTGCTTTCTTTAAGAAAAAAACAACTCATGTGTCACATGTTGGTTCAAACCTGTGACCTCTCTGTCCACAGCCCAATACTCTATCGCTTTACCAAAGTGCCCCTACCCCCTTCCACAACCCCGACCCGCCTCCAGACAAAATAGTTAAGTCAACAACCCATTAAAGCTATAAGGGTTGGGTCTAAAGTCCTTCCTACCTTCCACAGATCCATGCCAGACCCCTCCAGGCCTTTCCACATGATGGTCAGTAAAACAATGAGTATATTCTGACAAAGCTCCTCCTTCTGCTCCAAGGTGTCACTCAGCTCTACACCAACATTGTCTAGCACCTTCGGGAAAAGCATGAATAAGTTTCCACATTATAAAGCACATCATCATCATTGTTGATTATTATAATGAATATTATTACATCATCATCATTATCAATATTAACACCGTTAATATTGTTAATATTGATATTACCATTATCATTAATTTTATTATTATTATTATTTTTGTTAATCATTTCTATTATTCTAAATATTATTTTGCTTCTTAATACTTTATTATTTCTCCTATGAACAATACATTAAGCTTTTTGCTTGTAAGATTTCTCATAAAATGGAGAGAAATTATTATGAATTTTAAACTGAGGCAGATTTTAATCTGAAATTCAGATACTACTCATTCATTTACATAAAAAAAAATGATACAAAATAAATTTATCATTGCTCTAGATTTCAACTCTAAGAAATCCCTAAAAATACATTCTGACACCATTGCCATTGATGCCAAGTCTAGGCTGTAAGGGTGAAGCAAAGTTTGTCAGAAAAAGAAAAACAAAAACAGAGCAACGGCCATAATGGCTATAACTTTTAAATGAGTGATGAATCCACGTTAAAATTAACATTGACAGCTGTTTGATGGAATGAATTCGAAATTCAGCAAAGTTAAAATATAACGGAATAAATTGGTATTTTTAAAGTCATTGTTAAAATTCTGATAAGAAAATTCCCACTCTCTCCAACAGTACCTGTTCCTCCGCACCTCTTCTCCTGGCATCCAGATATCTTACCTGCTGAAAGCTTTCACTCTTCAGCACAGAAGACACCCGCCTTGTGCGGCCATCCTCCATATCAAGGCTGAAGCTTTTGGAATTGCCAAAACTTGGTATCTTTCCATTTCCATCACCAGGAGAAACGGCACAACTGCTGCCTTCTTTCAAGTCATCTTCTTCATCGAAGATCCCAGAGGAGCTCTCAGTGAGAGCTGATGAGGAAGATATTGACAGGTTGCTGGCACTATTGGAAATGTTGCCGCTGCTGTTCTCAGCAGTTTCTCCAAGAAGATCTTCAACACTGGCACTCGAACTTCGGCTTCCAGCATGAAAGTGGTCTAAATGTTAGAATGAAATTAACACAAATAAAATGGAAGACTTGAAATAAAAGGGAAAGATACCCAGCAATCTAATGGGTAGACCATTTTGAATTTGCTTTGAGGAAAATATAGAAGGATGAGAAATTTTAAAAATTGTACCTATAACTTTATGTCTTATACATCTATTATCATTCATTTTCTTGTAAAATACATTTGAGTTTTATCATTATTTGGTTTTGATATAATTATGAGTGCCTTTTAGTAACATAATAATTTCATACTCATTTGGTTGTGTCTATGGAAGTAAATACAGCAGGGTGTAAATTTTACCATACAATTTTAAAGGTTGTATTGCACAGCACTTGGAGATCTTTTTGGGCCATCTAGAAATTCATTTCTATCATTATTATGATTATTATTTTTATGGCTATTATTATTTTAGTGAATCAATAAAAAAAGAATTGAACTTTGAATTGTTAAGAACAAAACGCTGAAAAATATAGTTTATCAAAATCATTTCTAAAATATGAATTCTTGTCAATGCTGCCATTCATTAGGGTCATTCTGCATTTTGCACTTTCCAATTTGCTTTTGGGTTTCTTGATTCAATGACCACTTAAAGCTTTGAGCAGGATTTAACTCTTTGTTAGCAATGGGCCCATTTATTGGGATGACTGTGACCATACATCAGCATGAGCACGATTTAACTCTCTGATTACAATTTACCTATGTATGGGGATGAAACTTCCGTGCTCATCCTGATATATGGGCGAATAGCAGTCAATTAGTTAAATTGTGCCCATGCTGAAATATTGGCTATAAGTAGTCAAATAGTTAAAAGCATTCTTGTCTTAAAAGATGATTTTGTGCTTAAAGTAGAATCAAAGTTCATGTATATGACGGTAAAATCAATAAATCCCCAGCAAAACATTATTTGAAAAAAAACTCGTTTCATTATACCAGTATTTTCATCTCCATCAGGGGAATTCAAATCATGAAAATGTCTTTTTAAGTACATGGGCGTAGCTGGTGTCAGGTTTGACATAGGACAAGTTGTGTTGGTCCCATCTTTGATTGGTGTGGAGGTGAATTCTGTAAATGTGGACACACCCAAAATGTTCGGTCGGACAGGAGACACTGGAATACCTGGACAAAAAATTTCAGGAAAGAAAAGTACAATTTTAAATAAAGTTACAAAATATGGGTTTGAATGAAAGATCACTTGAATAAGAGTCAACATATTTTGTTCTTTATCTTAAAGACCATCGGACAGTTTCTCTTAATAATTTCTACCCACCTGTCCCAGAATCAACAGCATCTGATGACAACAGGTCAAAAGAGTTGTGGTTTGCGGCGCTGTCATTTGAAATGGAAGGCACAGAGCCTGGAGAGGATGTGACATCCATCAGCGGCTCTAGACGAGGCAGAGACGTATTGACAGGCTCAATCAGCAAGCCTCCCGAGCCGGTTCTTCTTTGGTCAGTGCTGGCACTGAGTTCATTCTTGCTGTGCGTGAGGTACTTGCGCTCCATGGTTAACAACCTGGTGATGACTTCCTGCCATCCGAGGCATTTGGCAAAACCCTTGGGGCCATTGGACTTGGACACCAGGAGGGCCAGCAACTAAACAGCGACAAGGAAAAAAAAAGTAATAGTCTTACATATCAACAAAACAAGGGAAAATTATGTGGCATACGCATAAATATTTCAAATGTTGAAAGTCAAATTCTAGAAAGTTTCACTTAGTCTTAGCCTTCATAAAAGCTGACAAACTCAGATAGCTGGGTATTCTTGTCAATGCGTCTTAAGTACTCTATTATTCTAGTATTTTGATATGAGTGTTGTACTTTTAAGTTTCTGTCTGAAAACTTCTGTATCAATTTAATTGAATTGAATGGAATTTTTGTTCATGAAATTCAGGCCCATACATCAACAAATTTGTCCATTGAACCAATCAATATGTAATTGACCCATCTAGAGATGTATCGCTTCGGTACTGAATATAATGGTGACATTGCATTGTGTATGGAAACATTTATATTTAATAAAAAGATCATTCAGTTTCCTACTTACTTGTCTGCTTGCCTCTGACTTGATGTCCAAGCCACACTTATGTCCCAGGCTTAGAATGGCCAAGACGGCACTGTAGGTTTGGGGGGTTTCTGGGTGGAAAGGACGATGAAAAGTTAATATCATCAACAAGGCAATGCATATGCTGAATTTATTATGCATAGTTTCTTTCTTCTTTTCTTTTTTTGCCCTTCCTGTCACATTTTGAGAAAAAAGTACCCCAATGAGAAAAGCAAAGGAAATTTTACTCAACAAAAACAGAGAGCACATGACCACCAGGGTGTTCATTCCTAACTCTGCCCATGTCATCAGCAACAGTCTTTTGAACCCCCCCCCACCCCCCTGAAAAAAATAAACCCTAAAAAAACCCCACAACAACCCCCCCCCCCCCAAAAAAAAAAAAAAAAAAAAAAAAAAAAAAAAAAAAAAAAAAAAAACAAAAAACCCAAAACAAAAAAAAAAAAAACAAAAAAAAACCGCAAAAAAGGAAAAAGA
>JBCHJU010075811.1:0-11081 GCA_039654505.1 Plocamopherus imperialis | reverse complement strand
AATAATAATAATAATAATAATAATAATAATAATAATAATAATAATAATAAAAATAATAATAATAATAATAATAATGAAGATGAAAATAATAATGATTAATAATAATAATAATAATAATTATAATAATAAAATCATAATAATAATAAAAATAAATAATGGCATTTATAAAGTGTTGATTCCATCAAGATGCTGGAAGGCGCTGGTAAAATTCACTAATAAGATACAATCAATCAAACATTTTTTTAAATTGTTAAAACATGAATAATCTAGAGATGTTGGACAAAAAATGAAAACTTATTCAATATGAAGAGTAAAAGGGGGGAATTTTATCTTCAATCATATTATTATACTTGCCCAAAATGTTCCGTTTTTAGTTTCTTTTTTTAAGGAATGAAAAGTTGGGGAGCTTTTAGTTTTTAGGGACAATTGGTTCCAAGTGCTAGGAGTAGTAAATGAAAACGTGCGGTTGAAAATCAGGGATCTGGGGAAAGGAACTTTCAATGCCAAATTTAAAGAATTAGAGGATCAAACGCTTCTTGTTAGACGGTACATTTTGATTACTGATTTCAAATAGTCGGGTGCACAGAAATGGTTTTAGATATTTGTAAATTTGACAAGCAATTTTGAAGTCAATTCTTTTCTCCACTGTTAACCAATGTAGCTGTCTCAACAAGGGCCTTGCATTGTCATGGATTTTACTTTTGTAATGAGTCATGCTGCCTTGTTTTGCAATTTTAAAGTCTGTTGAGGCAGAGCCTTGGAGCCATGTGGAGAAGAGAGTCGCGATAGTCAAGGCGACTGGTAATAAGGGAATGGACAAGCATTTTGGTTGATTCAAGATCTAAAGCATCACGAATGCGACAATATTTCCATTATGAAAGCACAAAGATTGACAAACTTTGGTCAGATGGTTATTCATCGTGAGAAATTCATCGAAATAGAAGCCAAGATTTCTAACTACAGCTGACCTACACATGTCACGAGCGCAGTTGTCTTTTTCCGATACACAATAAGTTCAGTAATGATACAGCATAATTCAACATATTTTGATATATTATTTTGCAGTATCATTTATATGATAATATAAGACAATTTAATGTAGTGTAATTTAATAAAGGAGAATATTATGTGATACATGTGTAACTGACAAAAAAAAAATGTCCAAGATTTCTTTTATGAATATGCACGGTACCAATAAATGAAGATACCCTTGACTTCGTTTTGTGATCATATTTTTTTCTTCAATATAAAATCAATGTTCTACCCATTTTTTGTAGAAACATTCCCACCCGAGGCTATTGTGTAAAAGGCAATTACGCTAACGATTGCTGATTTAGAAAACTGATTTTGGATGACCCTGTTTATGTTAAAAGAGTTACTATAAAATTGTGTTGGGATTTTGTTGTTGATGAGACTTATGTTATGTTATAATATTATAATGCTGTTATGATCTGTCTTTTTTGTTTTATGATTCATCACATTTAACAATTATATATATATATTTGTTCCCTTTTTCAGTGGCTTTCCTTTCGGGGATCCTTTTGAATTAATTTACGTGGCTATCGACCTTGTGGTCTGCTTCCTGACATTTGTTGGGGCTTGCATCCTTTCAGCAGGGACAAATTCAACTTGCGACAATGCCCCGGCCATGTGAGTAAATGCTTCTTGTTTTGACTTGAAAATGAAACGGCTAATTTTCCTCAAAGTATTAATGTCACTAATGTTTAGTTGTTTATTGATGTTTCAAAGGACATCGCTATCAATAATGGTCAACACAAAGACCTCCTGATTAGAACCCGATTAAAATTTTAAAAACCTGACGGTTTTTAGCACATATATCATCTTCTTAACTGAAATTTGATTGAATTTAAACATAATATGATATAGATCTAAGATCCAATAAAACCAAAGAAAATATACTGAATATTATAGTACTATAATTTTAAAGAATCGATTCAATAAATGTGTATAATATCATTTGTACTCAAATAACAAAGTCAAGTCATCAAAAACCAACACTTCCTCTCCCTCTATGAGCTTGTATAATATGTTGGGCTGTCTACTTCATTTGTTTTTGTGTGAGCTTAAGATTAATTTTCATTCTTATTTGTGAATCTATTTGATTTCTTTGTTTTTTGTTTTTCAGGTGTTACAATGATAATTACAATGATTGGGTTTCAGGATCAAAGGCAGCTCAGGTAAGTATGTTATGCATAATATATAGCAGGTATTTTTTTTTCAGAATTTGTTTGATCTTTGTCTGTCTGAAATATGAAAATATTGATTTATGCATTTTTTTTTTTCTGGACAAATGGAGAATGTTTGTTTTGTTGAAATATTGTTCTCCTTCTTCTCTTTCTGCTCCATTGTGATCCACTCTATGGCATCAATCCCAGCTCACCACAAACTTCATACATGTTCCTCAGCTCTCTGACTGTGATGCATGCTGCTTAGGACAATAGTTATTTTTCTTCAGAAAACATAGAGCAGTCTGTCCATAGCATGTCTTAGACCATGTCATTCCAGCATGAACTTTATACTGGTGTACCTCCAACATGTAATTTCCAGCATAGATGAAAACAACGTGCAATGTGTGGACTTGCAAAATAATCACTTACTTTCTCTTCTTCAAGAAGTTTTCATATGTTGAGTACTCGGGCTTTAAATGTTCATGATTTTAACCAATTCTCCTCAAACTGAGTACGTGAATAGGCTCACTACTGAAAAGTGTTAACTAGTGTTTAAAAATATTTAAAATAATGTCACCCTTTTTAAGGATCATTATCTCCTTTTTAAGTTACATGGTACATTTTAGGATCACATGTACATGGTATCTTTAAAGAGTCAATGGACAGGTTCAACAGAGATGAAAAAAATATAGAACTATTAAACAGCCTGAGAAAAGCAGCACATATTCAGCAATCTTTTATGTGTGCTGGCATCGTTATGAAAAACCATGAAACCTTGGCTTTACTTTACCACAACATTTGATTCATCTAATTTTGTTACTCATTTTTTTCTTTCATGCACTTTTGCAGTTTGTTTTGTTGTCTTCTCCCCACCTTAGGCTGGCTCATGGATCAGCACTTTCTGCTGGCTAGCCGTTGGTCTGTTCGGCTTTATCTTCCTATGGCGTGAGGGCAAAATTCCATTCCTACCAGGCGGTGGTACTGCTAAGACTGCATCTCCTGGACCTGAACCGACAGGGCCCCCTATGGAAACACCACCCAGTAACCCGGATGATATGTCACCAAAATATTAGCTTGAGTAACTAAATATCATTGGAATAGTATGAGAATTTCTTGATTTAGCCATTGTAATTCCTTCGCATAATTTCTCTTGTACGACTTACTTTAAATTCTCTTTGCTTTTGATTCAGAATGGTTCAAAATATATTCTTTTCTTTTTATATATAGCGAAAGGTTAACCGTATGTATTATTATAAATTAATGACTTTGTAAAGGATCTGAATTTTACCAGATGGTAGTACTGATTTTCTGCAATGATTACTTAGAAATCTGTTATTGTCAAGCTTAAATGTATCTGTATGGTATTCATAATTTGATGTAGTCTTTTAGGTTTATATTGTATAATACAATGACAATGTATTCTGATTTTGAATTCTACTTTTTCAAGTATTTTTACATACGAAATAAAGTTTCTCTTAATGGGGATGAAATGCATGTATGTATATATATATATATTTTATAATACATTTTTTCATGCTTCTCATGGTAGGCTACAAAAACTCCATGATATTCCTTTTGGTATATAAGAAATATAAAGCTACTGTCACATCTTTTTGTAGACAGCTATTTTGGTATTCTTTTTTTTAAAGCTCAGTAAGTGTCATGAATGATGTCTTAGAGATGCTTTATTAAGGCTCAGATGCTAGAATTAGGAATCCCTCTTAGAATCCCTTTGGAGCATTCCCCGCACTGTGGAGGATTCGGCACTCTTTGCTGCTTTCTAGTCCATCACATGATGGACAACACCTTGTGTGCAACATTAAATTCAGTAATTCTCTAGAGGAAATTATCATGATGTGGAAATGTTGCTGATTTTCCTTCAACATTAGTTTTATTTTCTCAGAGGTGGTGTTGGGATTGCTGTGGAGGAGGGGAAGCATGTGGGGCTCAGGGAGGGATCAGTTTGATGCAGACTGACTTGGAGTCCAAAATTGGTGGCCATCCCTCATTCATGTGCATTGTGTGATAATTATGAATGGGGTCACTTGCTTTGTAGAAGGACCAAGTGCTTTTGTACACAAAGGGCTGAAGAACATCCTGGAGGGTTATTGCTGTGCATATTGTAAGGCATGATGGCCATCCTTATGTTATTTTTGAGGGATGATTTTATTTTCCCTGTAAATCATTTCACCTTATCATTATCATAGCATATTTGTATTACTCTTCTAAATGCTTCTTTACCTCCTTGGCATCCTTTTTTTCTTTTTTTTTTCATCCTCAGATGACCCAAGTGGTTAGTGAGATGTAAAGCAATCAATCAATCATACTTTTAGGCATTCCATTAGGTGATTAATTTTTCTCTGCCGGCTAAAGAAGGGAATGTCTGTCAGTTTTTATAAACATAATCATGCTTACTCCTCAGTAACTATCAGAAATATCACTATTATTTCTTGATCAATAACAGACTAAAGAGAAAGAGAATACATCTTCTTATGAAAATGCTAGAAAATAGATCTATGATTTGATTGCTATTTTAACTGTTTCTACTGACCCAACAAAGTTTCCAAGGTTCCTCTTGAACTGGATCAATTTCTAGCCGTAGAGACAGAGGTAGAAATTGTTCAAGGATGTTAAAGAGCACTCTCATCATTGACAATTTAGCACCTTTTCATACTGATCCAGTGAAAATTCACAGGTGGCTCTGTAAGTGGATATATGGGAAGGAACTATTTCAGAGATGTCAGAGAATAGACCAATGATTGTCAATCTATTGCTTCATTGAAAAGACCCAAAATTCCAAAGTTCAGTCAGGAGAAATCAAAGAGCCGCTCTAAAAGAGCTATAAGTTTTACTCTGAATATGTTTACTGTTAGTAAAATTTCATTTAAACCATTCCAGCATGAATGAATGAGTACCAGTTTTTAATATTAAGAAATGAATATTGTACTCAAGTAACCTCAGATACTTTTTTTTTAAATAGGGGAAATAAAAAAAATCCAGAAACAGTCCCAAGCTAGAAACGAACAAAATGGAAAATAAAAACTAGAAACTGGAAACTTAAACTTAAATAAGAAAGCTTATCTACACCGACTGATCATACCTATTGACGAGTGCTTTCCTTTCCTTTGACTGAGAAATGAAATAAAAATGAAATGAGATTATTGCTTTTGTAAGTCATATAAAATTGATAAATAGATCATTATTAAAATTATCATAGACCTCAGAGGGTAGATCTGCCAAGCTTCGTTATGTATATCACATTAATTTGTATGGTAATTATTTGTACCCTATCAAAAGCTTACCATAGAAAGTAAGATGAAGAATAGGTACAGAAATGTTTAAATTTTCCGAAGCCTTATTTGTTAGTGTTTAAAGTGCCAGCTTAATTAAAGTGCTCTTTTCTGATACAGTACTGCTTTACTGGAACACATGCTTTACTGGAACACCTTCTTTGATGGAACAATTCCACTGGGACAGACTTGATTCTAAGAAAATTATGCTGGTTTACCAGAATGCCTGCTCATAACTGAGCAAAGTATGAATAAAACCCAGATTCATTGTGTAAAAAAATTAAGACCAATATTGTCAACATGAGAATCGTTGTACCATAAAATCTTTATGGCTCCATATGTTGATATCAAATAAAGATGGAATGTAATCTTTTTACTGTAAATTAAATTAAGGTTAATATCAATGAAATACACCAAGGATTAAGTGGTAGTGACACTACTGTAATAGGTAAAATTCCGCTTTTAGAAAAAAAAACAACCTTCAATTATGTTCTACCATACCACTTATTGTACATTCTAGGTCGTTCCACCTATAAAAGCTGTTTCATCTGAGCACCTATTTAATGGAATGATATCCTGTGACATTATTCTTCCTATAAAGCAGTTTTGACTGTACTTGAAATATTTCCCATTGCTTATATTCTGATGCGCCCAAACCCTGTGACCATATTGAAAGCATGGTAACAAGAAGGTACTTTTTAAAAGTATTCCCGTATGGTTTTACATGGTGAAGACATCTAATAAAGTAACATAAACTAAACCATTATTCAAATGAATGTTTCCTTGCTTCTCACTTTTTTGTGTCTTCTGTAGTATCTTAAATATTATTTGAATACAACTAACAAACCATCTCAACATTGCCTAGAAGTTTTATTACAATGATATTGAGCTCACATTATGCTCAATGTTGAATTATGGTTGTTGTTTTTTTTACCGATTATTCATTAATGAACATATGCTTTTTACACTCAATTTAATTTTACATGTATTTTGTAGATCTACTGCTTACATTCGATGATGCACTGTTGTTATCATTACCTGTGTTTAAATCTTAACCTAATAGTTCAATGTGTCCAAGGATTTTCAGTCCTATGCCAGTGCATGTTAATGTCAATGTAAGAGACAATGCATTTAGATGAGTGTATGAGCATGTGATAGTGATATGGTTACTTCTCTTGTCTTGGAGAGGAAATGAAGCTTGGTTTGGAGGTGCAAGTTTTGTATGATCCATGGAAGTTTTAAGCAGATTCCACTGCTTTAATTATCTCATCTGACTTTGCTATTGCATCACTCATACAAATCACACCCAACTCCATGTATATGTGTATGAATTATGAAGATCCACATGATATTACAATTTATCTCTGTTGGTTCCATATCTTTTATATATAAATAAATCTATCTTTCTGCTTATTACTGTTTTTGTTGGTCATGTAGAGAGATCAGTCTCGTGATTTTTCACCAATTTGAGGAGATTGCTCGCTTACATTGAGCCAATGATTTCAAAATTGTCCACCTAAATTTCTGATATTGTAATGTGCTACTTGTATACATGTATCCCTCTGAAGTTCTTTGTTCATGTAAATTTTATTATTTGGTCAGAAAGGTTCGTCGGACAGCATAATTTGATGGTTAATATAATTTGCTCTCAAAGATCTAGATTGTATGCTATGGTATGATAAGCCATTGGCCTATATGGCGCAGTTATCATTTGCTCATAAAGAATGTTTGATACCATAATTTGCCCTCACAATGTGATTGGAATAGGTTAAATTATACTACTGTAGTTGTCGCCAAAGTGAATGGCTTTTGCTCCAGCTCATTTCTGGCTATATAAAGAGCTGTTGCTGTGTTCATTATGGCCTGGTCTACTTTTGACAAAGTGTAAACTCAACAACCACAATATAGACCTTTGGCTTTTTTATTTAATTATGACTCAAAATACCAGTATGTGCTAGCCGTGACCAGTGCGGTGCTGATTTAAAAGAAGAAATAGAATCCAAAGAAAGAGACCAGGACATGTTTCAGTTTGAAGTACTGGTAATGACAACAATAAATCACCGCTGTCCAGTCTGTCATCTCAAGGGTTGTCGACAAATGATACAATCATCTCCTATGTATATGGAGCTAGATAACGCATAGCTTATTTTTCTCTTTGTCATTTGTGTTTTATGATTGACTTTTAACTGCAAAATTGGATGGAGCTAGAATGAAGGTTACGGTTACAGTGCAGCCATTGTTGCTGTCCAAAAACACTGAAGTCAACTGAGTGTAGTATCATTGACATAATGATTTTATAGGATCATGGATTGGTTAGATAGACTGAAGGGTGAAAGTATGGTAAGATGGCAGTAGAATTAAAATAAAGCTTGCATGGTGATTAAAAGTGGAGAAAGTGGATTTAAAATGCATACTCGTTTTATTTTGATTGTAAAACGACACCTTGACCTAATCTTTTGTTAAGAATTCTTCTGGTCACTACTCCCCTTGTAATTGCTTCATTGAAAGTGAAACACCTTGTTACTGATTAAAATGGACATTGATCTCTCACCACACTGTAACTTGAACAGTTGAATTTTCATTTATCATCATGGCAACACACAAAAACTTTTAATATAGAATGTTTTTGCAAATAATTGTGCGCCAGTTTGATGCTTCTGCAAGTGGGCAAATGATGCTCAAACTGGTTAAATCATGAAGCTGGATTGTCACTATAATATAGAAGATTGGCTTGTATAGAATTCACTGGCCATTGTAATGTATTAACATTTATTACAATGTTAGAGTTACTGCCCTTTGCATTATTATTGCGGAATGCTAGTTCCGGGGCCCGTGAGTTTCGAGCGTTGTTGTACGAGTACGATCATCAAGTGAATAAAGGATCCACAATCACAGTCCATCAACTTCCGTTCTTTTATCTGGGACAACCAAATCAATACAGCCTTGTATGTATTAAGAGTTTCAATACATTTACACACAAAGATTGCCAACCACCAAGAATATGATCTTTCTATTTTTTTCTTTTTGTTTTTGTTTTCTTGTCTGGTTGTGGGTTTTTTTCCTGTTTTGCTTTACTTTAGCTATTGCTTTTGTTTCATTCTTTTTTTTTTTTCTAGGTAGGGGGTGTGGGGAGGATGGGAATTGTTATTGTTTATTCTCATCATTAGCTGTTTGAGTTTCATATATCACTTTTGCTTTATTGTTGCTTGTACGTTGTGGCCATATCTTCCCAGTGTATGTTGTTGAACTATAGCCATCTGTTATGTAAGTTAATCAATAAATGCTGTGTGTGTGTGTGTGTGTGTGTGTGTGTGTGTGTGTGTGTGATTGTGTGTGTGTGGTACTGTGTTGACTTTTGAGTAAATCATTTATTACTTACTCTAAGGTTCTTGTTTACACAGTCAATAAATGGAAATTGCATGCTGAAAAAAGACATTAACTATAATGAACGAATGAGAAATAATTGTTGATGTTCAGATTTGTTGAAAATTGTTTTTCTTTCTTTTTTTTTTTTTTTTGCTGTTGCTCAGGTTGTTTTTATATTTCAGTTTTTTATATTACGAATACAAGTATCACATTATTAACAATGGCTCATACCTAACCTTTAATAATCAATAATGTCTTTGTAATAAAAATGTTTATGTTATTGAAACTATTCCTTTGAAGTTTAGTAAACTTGAATTGTTTTATTCTGTTGAAACTGTCATATATATGTTTTACATATTAGAATTATAGTTATGTCATTCATGTTTCAGTTTTGTGAATTCCATTCATTATGCATTGTTTGATGTATTGCCCTAGGCCTTAAGAAAATACATTTATTATATTAAGAGCAACCCAAATCTTTAATGAACATTTGAAAATTAAGTGTATTTCAGTTTACCAGCTATCGTAGGCTAAAAGTAAATGTATGTTTTGATGGACCATCAAAATAATGTACTTCATTTTTTTTACCATCAGATAATTTTTATTTCGGCTTAATAAGAATCTGTTGGCCTATCCAGTTCACATGATATACCATATTGTAAATATAAAAGAAAATGTGTTTCAACCAATTAACATAAGAAATAAATTTCATTTCAGTTAGCAAAGGGTATACGACTACATGTAATTGGATCTAATGGACTCAGATAAAAAGGAATCATGAATAATTGAGCAATCAACATGGTTGCAGTTAGCTAGAAAATGCAAATCATGTGATTCAATTGAATCAAGAAGAAGCCCTTGATTAAAGTAACTTACTACAATATGACTCATTTCATTAAGTTATTACTTTGTCATATATTTTAGAAGATTATTTTCATTCAGTTACCATCATTTAATGTAACCTACTACAATATGATTCATTTCATTAAGTTATTACTTTGTCACATATTTTAGAAAATTAATTTTACTCAGTTACCATCATATAATAAACTCTAAAGAAATACAAAGTAACCCTCTACAATATGAATCATTTCATTAAGTTATTACTTTGTCATATATTTTAGAAAATTAATTTTACTCAGTCACCATCATGTAATAAACTCTAAAGAAATACAAAGTAACCTACTACAATATGAATCCTTTCATTAAGTTATTACTGTCGACTCCACTTGTAACGATGTCGGTTGTAGTGATTTTCGGATATAGTGATCTTTGTCCCTGGAACGGGCACCTACATAACTCAAACTCTTCTTACGGCTGGAGTGAACTTCTGATGTAGCGATCTTTTTTCTGGTTCCCCCATGGACATCGCTACAAGCGTAGTCGACTGTACTTAATCATAATAATATATTTTAGAAAATTAATTTTACTCAGTTACCATCATGTAATAAACTCTAAAGAAATACAAAGTAACCTACTACAGTATGAATCATTTCATTAAGTTATTACTTTGTCATATATTTTAGAAAATCAATTTCACTCAGTTACCATCATGTAATTAACTCTAAAAATACACTTCACATACCTACTGCCATGTAATAATTTCTTAGAAATACATTTATTTGATTAAGAATTGATAACCATGTGTTTGCGTTCAATCTTTCCAGCATATTTTTTTCACACGCATTATGGATGCATTAGTCAAGCATGTTTTTCATTATATTTATATACATGACTTTACAGTAAATATACTTATGGGCTGCATAATATGGTAAGTTTTTAGAAATACATATGCGCATATGCGTTATCTTATGCAAATATATTAAAAGTAAATGATATATACAAACAAAAAAACCACCAAAAAAACAAAACAAAAAAAAACACAAAAAAAAAAAACGAACCCCCAATAGAAAAAGAGAACAATGCTATTTCTCCCTGTGAGCCAAGACGTTGCGGAATCTTTCCCAATCACAAACTAAGCTCATTTGCCAGTCGGTTCTGTATACAGTATACACACCCAAATGAAAAGCCTCCATGTGGAACGTGGGGATGATCGATTGATAAGATTAGAACCACCAGCGGGTAGCGTGAGTATTATTTGTGTACCGCAACGGAGTGCTTGACTGAGCGTGTGCATGTTTATGCGTTTGTTTGTGTGTGTTGTGTGTGTGTGTGTGTGTGTGTGTGAGAGAGAGAGAGAGAGAGAGAGAGAGAGAGAGAGAGAGAGAGAGAGAGA